>APFE030388817.1:0-85434 GCA_000404065.3 Pinus taeda | reverse complement strand
TCCTATATATAGAAAGGAGGTTTTTTCATTTGAATCATCGAAGAATTGTTCATTTATGTAATGTAAAGGAGGTTGCCCCCTCGAAGAGGCTGAATTCTAAGGTGTTGATCTATCTTTTCTATCTTTTTCTTGAGCTGGTTTCCTAACAGCTTTGGACCCTGCAAACTACCTATGCTACTCCGATATACGGGATGTTGGAACCTCTAATTGCCAATGTGTGATATCAGTGATCACTAATCTTTGGTTTTGGTCCAACCTCCGCTAAATTTCTCTCTAATCCTCCGATGTGCCTTTTCCTTTGATTTTTTGGTTTTGAAGAAGAATTTTCTTTTTTTCATAACTTTTGATGTTGGAAACCATTTGAAGAGATATATATCTCATTGGAAATCTAATAAAAATCTCATCACCATGAAAACATCTGCAATATCATCTTACATAAACTTGTCAGGAAAAAATCCAAGTCCCAACCTTTGAATGATCTTAACCATAGGACTTCAAGGACTGAATGGTTTCTTAGACAGGTAAAACTTTAGGCTATGACACCCAGTGATTCATAGGTTAAAATTTCATAAGAATATTCTAAAAATAAGTAACTAAATATAAAAACTATGATTACCTATTTTATAGGTCCCTAACAATATTTTTATCTCTTTTTCGGACTCTATAAACCAAAGAAAAAGGAACCCCCTTGGAGTCCTCTTTCAGGTATTTTAAGACTACCAAAATATGAAAACATTGTCGAGCACTTGTCTTTTGGAACTTGTAAAATTAGACGAAAATATGTCTATTCAGTATAAGTTTAACCCTTTTTCCAGACTGAGATAGAATAACTAGAAAAAAGGAATATCTTAGTCGAACATGGCTAAGAGGTTTTGTTGGTTATTATTTTCTACCTTTTCAGTACTAAGGGATTACCTATGAAAGGGACATCTAGAGTTTTCTTTTTTGCTGATTTTTCAAAATCTCTAAACATGAAAAGGATGTCGAGTTTTACCTTCACTAGACTAGTTAAAACATCACACAGTGATGGACTTATCAAACATGACGAGGCCAAACCACTCCTTCTGAGGATTCATTAAATATACTCAGAGGGATTCATCTGAAGGATGAAATTACTAATCAAGCATATCTTATTCTCCTCAAGATTGTTAAAAAATAAAGAGGTAGTGACTACTATGGATGGGAAAATTGGGAAAACAAGGGATTCATTTTGCTAATGGCAGTGAGTCGCCCTTGAACACGACACTCTTCTATTTCACCTTTGTGGTTGTTGGGTTGGGTAATCTGCTTGTCTTTTGGTTATCATACTATTTTTAGAGCCTCCATTTCAGTTTTGGGTTAATTCTACCAACTCCATTCATTGTCTCTCATTTGTTCAAGAGAAGTCATTCAGTTGATCTTTGCTACAATACTCTTAAGCCTTCAATTCATGTCTACCTTTCCTAATCCCGTTCCATGTCAACATCATTCTAATCATTTTGTCTCAATCATGATACCCATTTCGCGTCATTGATGGGGGATACATGAAGGCCCTCCTGCGATGGGTCGCTTCCTGCCAACATCAACACATCATCTAAGAAGTTGACTTAGAAACACACCTTTCGTACTTTGGTGCTTGCATACATCAATGGAAATTTTCCTCGCTCTCGATGGCATGTTTAGATCAATGGAATTTGATTGAAATATTATGTGTTGTGTTCGACATAAACTCATTTATTCACACCATACATATTGTACTATAATACATTGAGAACCATTAACATCATCGATGGTTTCTCTTGCTTTTGTTAATGACTTTCATTATTGGTTGGTAATCAGATGGTCTCTACCATGTTTAACTCTAGCTCATTCATTCACATGGTTATACTCATACATTGGTTCTTCGTGTGAATGAGATAGAAGACACCAGATGTAATTTCATCCATACGAGATGCGACATCAGAAGTTATACAAATATCACAATGTATGATGGTCATGATCATATAGATATTCATCTAGTCATGGGTCCACCAGTTGCATCTGTGGATGTGTCATTTTATCATTACATATGTTATGTTAGCTTATGAGTTGAGTATGGGTATGCCTTCCTCAACAAACAAAGATGTCATTTTGTAAATGTATTGTAATAGATGAAGCTTGCTAGTTTTCCTTTATCCCAACTTGTCGCAAGGTAAATCACTTTAGTCATGAGTCATCATCTCTGACTTTGTGCTTTTAGGGGCATTCTATTATAGGCCATTTTGTCACATTCGATCAGTGAGCCTCCTAATGGGATCAATCAACATCATATTCACCCTTGTCACCCTCTTACACAAATCCCTAAGCATGTTCCCTTCATCCCCCAGATGTTTAGCCCTAAACTACTTCATCTAAGCTTGTTTGAGGACCAACACTCCCTGTAAGCCTACTGGGTTGCATTCACCTACATGTTTCTCTACTATGGCCTGCGTTGGTCACTAGCAAGTTTCTCCCCTTTGCACTGGTGTTGGTTTTATAAATCTATTAAAATGATCGGGATTCTAGAAGCTTCCCCTTCCACGAGTTTCCAGAATTTGTTTTAACTACTTACCTTTGATATAGAAAAGTCAAATCCTATCCTTCCCTTTGTAGTTCTTACCACTTATCCTTTTATCCTATCCCTCCATCAAAGGTGGATCTCAAGCCTATATTGGTAAATGGATGAGAATTCATGAACTACCTCTCCTTCCTATATATTTACCTCATTCCACAAGCACTTGATTAGTTTTTTGGTTGTATTTTGGAGAGTGAATCTATTGATATGTTGTTTTAGTGAGTGGTTGTCATCTTATGCATTTAGGGTGATTAGAGGTGCATATTGTGACAAGCAAAGGGAAAGTCAACAACTTGGAGGATCTCTTCTACAAGATCAACTACTACTTATGGATGTAATTTAATTATATTTATATTAATGAAAGGAATTCATTGTTTTCCTATATGTGATGTTGTTATTTCACTTATTTCAATACCATGTTGATCTATTGAATGAAGTACTTAGATGATACTACATAGATCTCATAGTTTCTTGGCTTCTGTTATCTGACTCTGTAGTTTCAAATTTTTTCAATTAGAGCCAGAATTGGAGCTTCCAAACTAAAGAAGGAGAAACATGTGTTAAGGATTACCGGTAAGCCTCACTCTATCATCTATTTATTTTAAGAAAAATATTTGTGTTTCTTGTCTCTTTGTTGTTCTAGGTTAGCCACTGACCTAGGGGAAATACTTTTTTTCCGCAATCGTAAATCTTGTATAAAAACCATGCTAATAATGTGCCAAAAGAGAAGAGTGATCCCCCTGTCATACTCAACATCATATTGATGTATCCCATAGAAGTATCCTCTATAAGATAAACATGTAGAACAAGGAAACTGGCTCCCAACACCACTAGCCAATGTCATGCCAACTCTGAAGACTGCAAAATGCCCCCACTAAGTATGTAATGCAGCTGCAATCATACTTTTCTTTGAACAACAGATATGCCTACTACACTGAGTCTCCTTGCTAGGTGTAAGAGTTTACTACTCTTGACCATGACTCTAACTTACTTTGGACATGATATAAAATGAAGTACAATGCATAATGATTCATGAATAAAATACATGGATGTGACAAGTACATAGGACTGGCATATAATGCCTCTACACCTATCACCAACCATGACCCTATGGACCAAGTTTACGTCATGCACCCAATGAAGTGTTTCTACATCTAAGATATACAAAATTATACATGAATTGGACTCCATTGACCCATATATAGATAATGAAAAACATACTAGACACCAAGGGTAACTCCATGAGAAAAGTTCCCAAAATATAATACAATGATAATTCATGGCTTTTACATATGCACACTATCATTCTGGGAGGTAACTCCATAATGTGAATTGTATTTTGCATTCAGATTGCTCATGCATATATATATGGAGGGAGAGAATCTTGGGATTCACCTCCCAATGTCTCTTCATATTCCTATTCTCCTTATTTACTATTTACACGATTTTACATATATTCAGCCAATCCGAATGATTAGGTGTCAACATTCCCCCCCTTAATTTGAACGGATGTTGGTGAGTCCACACATCGTTTTGAATCTTTTAAACTTTTCACTTCCAAGCACTTTGATGAAGATCTATGCAATCTTCTCATTTGTGGAAAAATGTTGTAGATGGATTGTCTCAGCCTCAACATGATGTTGAATTAGATGGTATTTTGTATTGATATGTTTTGTTTTATCATGTAAATTTGGTTTTTTGGCCAACTTTATTGCAGTGTGTTGTCAATCATGAGTGGAGTTGAATGCACTTGTTTCACCTGCAAAGCTTCCAAAATTTTCCTGAGCCATACAATTTCCTTTACTTCTTCATGTGCTACCACATATTTTTCCTTTGTTGTGGAATGTGCTGGAATGGATTATTTGAGTGACCTCTAGGAGATATTTCCTAATCTAAGACTCATAGCATTACCTGATGTAGATACCCCAGTTTCCTTATCTCCATCGAAGTCTGAGTCAAAGTATCCAATCAAGCTAAAGTTGCCCACATGTGTATGCTTGAGTCCAAAGCCTTGAGTTCCTTTCAAGTAATTTATAACTCTTTTTGCAGTAGAACAATGTCCCTCACAAGGCTTTTGCATAAACCTGGACAACAATCCAACAACAAATGAAATGTCTAGTCTGGTAGTAGTCAAGTAGTTAAGAATTCCTACAACTTATCCACACTTTATTGCATCCTCAAATTATTTTCCTTCAATATATGTGAGCTTCAAGTTCTATTCCATTGAAGTAGTCAAATGATTTCACTCAGCCATGCCAAAATTGCTCAAGAAATCTCCAATATACTTCTTCTAAGAAAGGAATATAAAATTCGGATGTTGAGTTACTTCAATACCAGGATAGTAGTGAACATAACCCAAGTTAGTCATTTCGAAAACTTCCCTCAATTCATTCTTTATGGATGTAGTGTAGCTTTCATTGTTCCCTATCATCAAAAGATCATCTACATACACCACAAGATATACAACTTTTTTTCCAACTTTCTTGACAAACAAAGTTGCATCACCAAGATCATAATGTTTTAAGTTAAGTTTTAGAATATGCTCAGTTAGTGTTTCATACGAGGCTTGAAGTGCTTGCTTGAGGCCATATAAGGATTTCACAAGCTTGCATACTTTTTAATCTTGGCCCTTCAAAAAAAATCCTTCTAGTTGGGGCATAAAATATCCTCTTTCAAATCTCCATTCAAGAAAGTAGTTTTTACATCCCTTTGATGGAATTATCAACTGTTTTGAGCTGCCAAGGCAAACAATGTCTCGATGGTAGCCCATTTTACTATGGGGGGGAAATTATCCTCATAACCGACCCCTTTTTTCTATGAAAAAACCTTTGCCACAATCCTGACTTTGTCCTTTTCAAATGAGCCATCAAATTTGTACTTGTTCTTGTAGACCCACTTACATCCAATTGGTTTGGTTCCCAATCGACGATCAACCAACTTCCAAGTTCCATTCTTTATCAAGGCATCGTATTCCTTCTGCATCACTTATTTCCATTCATCATGAGAAAAAAATATTTGAAGGAAGTTGGTTCAAAATATGGAGACAAATTTAGTTCAAAATATGGGGACAAATTTAGTTCAAAATCATAAGAAACATCCATATCAATAGGTAAATCAAAATCATCACATCACTTCGATTTTTCCTGGTTGTACTTCGTGTTCCTGACTTTCCATCCTCATCAGGAAGAAAACTTTCAAGTGTCTTTGTCAATCATTTTGGATGACCTTTCTAAAATGGCCCAGACTGCTCAGTTATGGAGTTGGGGCTAAGTCAAGAATTAGTCTCGTAATTCTATGAGCCACATCACTTAAAGTATCATCAATGGCTAGAGCTTCATGTGTGGGAGGGAGTTCTTCAGAAGAATATTCCATAGATTGATCCAGTACAGGAATCCCCCCTTCTAGATGTGGAATTTGATTATCAAATTCTTGAAACGATTTTGCATGTCTGAATCTAGATACAAAAAACTTCTTATTAACTTCATCATGAAGAAATTATTCCTTGGAGGTATTTGAATACCCCAATAAGATACAATTACGACTCCTTGAATCAAGTTTTTTTCTTTCTTCCTTTGGTATCAAGGGATAACAGGTGGAACCAAAGACCCTGAAATGCTTTTCCAAAGGAATGTGGCCATACCACATTTCATAAGCATTATTGTTTCTAATAGCATTAGATGGACATATATTATTTACATACACAGCACATAGAATTACATCAGACCAAAACATCAATTTTACATTCTTGAAAAAGATCTTGGAACATACCATATTTAAGATTGTCCTGTTCATTCTTTCAGCTACTCGATTATGTCGGGGATTATAAGGCACAATTGTTTGATGTTTGATCCCATGTTGGCAAAGATAGTTTTCAAATTCATTTGAAGTGTATTCTTTTCCATTATTAGTGGGAATAAATCCAATATGATATTGTGCATCATTTCCAATCGATGCATGAAAGTTTTTGAATGTTTGAAAAGCATCATATTTGTTCTCCAATAAATAAACCCAACACATTCTGGCGTAGTCATCAATAAATGTCATCATATATTTATTTCCATTTGTAGAAGGAATGGGCATTGGGCCATATAAATTTGAATGAATTAGTTCAAGTTTTCTATGTGCTTTGGAATGAGAATCATGAAAACACTATTTGCTATTCTTTCCTAGAATAAAAGCATCACATTGCTTAAGTTTCATAGGAATTGTAGGAAAACTAGTAGCACCATTTTTCTTCAAGATATGAAGGTTGTCATAGTTCAAATTTACAAATATATCATTCCATAAAAGACTTGATGGAAATTTACCTTCATCATAATGAGAACTGTATGAGAAGTTTTGTGCACGAGCAAAAGTATGTTGCAGCTTCATAAGTCTTTCTCCTATCCCCATCATGCCATGTGAGTGATATGATGATTTTCTGACCTCAAAATTCCCATAAAATCTATGAATGGAGTTTCCTTTCTGGAGGATGTGGACCAAACATAATAAGTTTCTCCTCAACTATAGGAGATATAAAACATCATGTAGAAGAAAGTCTAGAAGACTAGGCAGTTTGATCATAACTGTGCCAAGCCGTGATGTCTTGAGTTTTGATTTGTCTGCAAAGTATACTGTTCCACTAACATTGTCAGTAAATTCTTCAAAAAAATCTCTTCCAAACGTCATGCAGATTTTTTCCCCTAAATCAAGAAACCAATCATTTTTCCAAGAAGTAAGTGAAGCATTAAACAACTCTTTAGTTACTCCAATATTACAATGTGCCACAACATAGTGAGTGGATTCAGGTGCTTTACCTTTCTCTTTGTCATGGGTTTTACCTTTGGCTTCAATTCTTTCCTTCTCAATTCTGTCCCAAGGAAATTTACATGTGGATGCATCGTGTCCATATTTATTGCAATGTATGCAAGGAAGATCAAACTTTTGTCCTTGGAAATGTCTGTCCCCCCTGCATCTAAAATTTCTTCTTCCTCTTCCTCTTCGGCCACCTCTTCCTATAGAATAATCTTGAGAATTATTCTTCTCTCTATGTGCAAGATACACAGCTTCTTCAGAAGATCAAGGAGTTGTCTTCTTCCCAAAATACTTCTCTCTCTTAGAAAACTTCTTCTCAAGGGAGTCAAAGGTAATCTCCTTGAGGTTTCCACTTGATTGTAATGACTCTAAATAATTTGAATAAGTGGGATATAGTGAATTGACATAAGCTATAATAGGAATGCCCATTTGAACACCAATGGTTTTAATATCATGCATAATATATCTTACTTCTGATGCTCAAGAAAGAGGGTCATCATTTTTCAATTCAAGACTAAACAATTTAATCATCAATTGGACAACTTAAAGTTTAGAGTGTGATTCATAGAGTTCCTTCAACTTCTGTAAGGCTTCAAAAGCATTTGAAAATGGTGAAATATGGAAACTCACCTATTCATTTACAGATGTTTTAATCAAAGAATAGGCCTTTATTTTCTCCCAAACGACAATCTTCTTATCTGAGGTGGGCTTTGTAGGTTCATCATCTCCTTCTCCGACACAAAATCCTTTCCACAACTCAATAAAAATGAGAGTATGTTTAATCTTCCTTGACCAATTTGGATAGTTCTCTTTTCCAAAGAGGAGTACTCGAACAATAGATATCAATGAATGCATTTTATAAACTATGTATTGTGTAAAAAATATACTTTGTTGACAATATATAAAATTTGCACTCCTAGTGGTAAACAAATTCTGTTTTGGTGTAAATTTAGAAAAAAAAACAAACTCTAATATATAGGATAGAGGTAATACTTTGGGGAGTTGTTACTTAGGGAATTTTGATGTGGGGAGGGTATAATATGGGGTAGGGGATATATGGGGGAGGATACCAAGGAAACATATTGAGGTGGTATTGAATTGGAGAATTGGGAGTTTTGAGGCAGTATTACACACAAGAGACGATATTAATTGTATGTGAGGGAACCGAGTGGAAGTAGCGGCGAGGACCATGAGATGATATGGATTACAAACTAATGATTCACTACGAGATTACAATGGGAGTCGCTATTTCATATAACTAAATAAAATTGTGCACCTTCAAATTAAGAAATTGAGAGTGACTGATAAGCATAAACACTTCCATGAGGGACATGGTGCCACTGTGCATAGGAGTTGGGGGTGTCTGAGGAACGGTGTCGAGGGTGTTGTGGGAGCACAATGGAGGGACTAGAGTGGGGAGCATAGTCAAACTCATGAGGTGTGAAGGTGTCGACTGTGCAAGGGGTTGCGCATGTGTATAGGAGGGACAAAATATGTAGTGGGGATTTGAATGGTTTAGGAGGAACTATGGAACAAACATAGGAACGTGGAGTGCTTGGAGAAATTGGGAATCAAAGTTTGGAGTGATTAGAGTGGAGCATACAATGTTTACAACAGAGTATAGGATACCAATTGTGGTATGACTATGGTGAATCGAGAGGATGGTGTATGGAATTTTATTCCTTGAGGAAACCAGTTGGTATGGGTGGCAGCATATGAAATGTCGAGGGATACCATTCACTAGGAATATCAAAGGAGTATTGTTGTGGTATGGTGCATACTGGAGAGTCGACTAATACCACAACATAAAAAACACCATAATATAACCTGAGTGCCGAGGTCAGAAAAAATAGAATGTCGAGGGACTAAGTATTTACCAGTGAACCAAGAGGACAATCCACAGTAAGGCTATAGATTAGCACTACAAGAAAAGGTGTCATTTATATAAAATATGTAGCACAGGAGGGAGTTACTACATCATAGGGATGCTCTCATCAATACATGCCCAAAACATAAAGTAACATGAGTACATGGAAAAAATGAGAAATGCATATGATCCATATGGCAGCAACAATAAAATGTGATACATCGTATATCCATCAAACACAAGGCCTCCATGAGCTATAACATAAGCTCTCCAAATGCAACAATAAATAGGAACACTGATCAAAACATGTGCTAGTGCATAGGACCGTCATCCCATCAACAAATATCTTATAGAAAATTCACCATGCAAACACCATACTCCTTATGTGCATCAACAAGAAAGTAAACTAATAGTAGCAGCATAGGAATATGTCATATAGGTAGCAACAAATATATCCACATCATCATGATCCCATCAATCATCAACATAATTCATCATAGGTAGCAGCAGTAACAAAATAATTATGTGCAATCTCTCCATGAGTGCAAAAACCGAGTAGCAAAATCCAACATATCGAGCATAATAAGAAACAACTAATACTTATCCTCATCATAAGTGAGCAACATATTATCAATAAGGCATAAGCATCAAATCAGTGAGCAACAAAATATGTACACTCCACATATGATTAGAAACATATATCATCATCATCTCTCATCCATCCAAGAAACATGCATAGAAATATTGTGACCAACAACAATCATTTTTCGCATACCTCATCCATCCAACAACACATGGGAAAAAACACGATGCATATAGAATAATAATCATGAGCAGTAAAATACATACTCTCGATGAACTATCTCCTACACATCATCTAATATCCATGAAACAAACATATGCATGACAATACATGACATAAATTTGATCTAATAGTATGATCAACATAAAATTACCAACTATGTCATTCAAACCATGCTATCTCGTCCAATATGAAATGTGTGGCAGGAGCAATAAAAATCATCCTACATAATGAACACCATGCCAACACACTCCAAATCCATTTGGAAGCACAAATACTCCCCCTGAATGTGTGATCCCCTACCACACCTAGACAATGCATGGTTTCCATATCACATTAGCATCATAAAGCCAGAACATATAGTTGCTCCAAAATAATCAACAAATGTACATGGATTCTCCAACTAAAAACATACTGGAATATAAATAGAGAGAAAAAAAAAGCTTCAAACCTCAAGGACTCCCCCTAAACACATACACTTTCCCATATGGATGCACAATTAAGGATTTGCATGCAACTCATAATGCAACCATATGCTCATCCTGAGACCAAACAAACCTCATTTTTGGTGGAAAATCCTTGATGTTGTTTTCTCGTCTATTGATCCTTCTTCATGTGCGGTTGGCCTTTAATATTCTCCTATTTCTGAATGGATCTCCCATAACACATGGGAAACATGAAATCCTTGGCCTTTTGGCCAATATTGTCACATACAAAACATCTCATGTGACTAAGGAAATGAGGAATAGGATGATATATTCTATTAGTATAAATTATATTCCTTGCATGTGCCCTACAGTCAATAGCCCAATGGCCAAAATCATTACATGAGAAACAATAATCATAAAAAGGACTATTATGCCTGACGAATGGAGATATTATTTGCATGCATGCTTGATGATTCTCCTACTTTTGTTGCTTCTTTTGATGAGAAAGTTTCATATCTCTATTTCTACAAGTTTCTTCTATGTGAGCATGAATTACACTCTTGTAGCATTTGCCTACTTGATTCTTTTTCTTTTTCCTTCTTCTCTTATTGTGTTGCTTCTTGCATGGCTCATGGATATCAATATTTTTGTTGCAACTCCAAACATTTTTTATTTTCTTGTCACTGCTAAAGAAGTAGTTTTGAGCCTCTCTACTTCTTCTCTTACAAAAATTGCTTCACCCTTTAATTTCTGGCATCTATCCTCCAAGTTCTTGTTTTTAGCCATGAGCCTTTGATTCTTAGCTTCTAGTGCCTTGATATTGGATTTCCCATCACATTTTTTGCTCGATCTCTGACTGCTATCACTTGTGCCTTCATATTCGTTTGGCAAGGAGGGTTGATTAATTACTACAACAAAAGTCAAATCCTTTGCATTTTTCTCCATTTTTAAAAAATGCAATTTTCCACCAAGATACAACTTCTACAACTTATCCAACATATCTTTGGCAATTTCACAACGCTTCACATGCATGCTATCATATTTTTAAAGGATATTTAAAATAATCATTTTATCCAAATCATTAGATTTATCTTTAACTCCATATTTAAATGATAGCAAAATATCTACATTAATGGAAAAAAAATATAATTCCAAATTTTCTCTCCAAATTGAATATTTACCTTTATGAAGTATTGAAATACCTTAATGATCCATTTTAGTAATTTTACAAAAATTCTACCAAAAACTCCAAGATCCACTCTCTAGCAATCAAGCTACAACTAAGATCCCCGCTTTGATACCAATTGTTGGAAACTAGATCACTACTGAGAGCCAAGGGGGGTGGTGAATTAGTAGTGTGGCACTTTTATTCTCTTTCTACAATTACTTAATCTTTTATACCATGCAAAAACTGAAACAAAAAACCATAAATCAAAGCATCATCAATAAACATGAAACACAAAATCAATCAACACATGGACAAAAGTATTTCTGGTGGAAAACGAATCTCGTGAAAAGAACCACCCTACTACTACTGCACTGCTCAATTATTATATTAAATATCAAGATAATTATACATGGATTAGTTCACTCCCATAAGCCTTGAAGACTTGAATTTTTGAACAGAATTTGGTAGTATTAGACAATAAACTGTTTCTCTGTTGGATCTACAGACTACCATCCACTGAATTCCACCACGATCAATGATCCTTGCTCAATTACTCTTGAACTAATCAACCAACTCTACAAACTATGATCTTCTAGTCACCACCATGACCAATGAGCCTCTCCCAATTTCTACCAAACTATCCAACCACCATTGGATGGGGAAATCTCTTCCATCTACTGAATGCACCAATCATCGTATCATCAAATCTTCCATGTCTTCACTACCTCTATGTGAGCCTAGTTTCATATGATTTCATATTGGACTCTAAAAAATTGCTCAACTTGAGCACCGCAACAACATAACATCATAGCTCTAATAAATTTGTAGCTCTAGCTGTCATCAAAACCTCTACACAAATAACAAAGCAATATCTTTAATCACTTCTCCAAACCACATATCAACAACTAGCTCACTACATAATTTTATGTCTGAAACATAATTCAACTCATTGCTGCTACAACTGCAAACTACTTTAGAAATTATGCACTAGAGAAACATGCAGCTTTCAGGCTCTTCTCCACACTCACACTTTTCACAACTTAACTCAACAATAAATCAACTCACCATGAGTTTTTTCCAATATGTAGATGAGATCAAGTGCTCAACTCAATTATTGAGCTTAAAAACCATCTTCACATGTTTGATTTGATCCAAATTCGGCTCATTGAGTCCATAAACGACTAACTCCATTAACCTATTTTATCTTTTCAACTTTGATCAACTTCTGGAGGTCCCACGAATGTTTCCGACCACAAAAACGAAAATTTATTATTAAGGAAGTCATCACAAGCTAAAAATTATCTCAAAAGCACGAGGAATGTGGACCTTAACTCAAAAAATTCATGGAAACTCCCACAACAAAATTTTGCATGCGATTGAGACCTTAGACGCTCCCTTGTACTTTCCCTACATGTGACTAGGGCTTCCATCCACTCCCACAAGCCTTTGTACATGTGTTTGAGGCCTAGAGTTAGTAAAAAAATCACTCCTTCAGCCTCGAACCTCTGCCACCTATTCCATCAGTTTTTTCTACTTCTGTACACTCCTCCAAGCCACTGAGATAAGGCTACAACTGATGAATGGGTAAGTAATAAGTATATGACAAGCTAGACCTATTCTGTGAACCTTAATACCAAGACCGACACCTCCAACTCCTCAAGCAACAACATCATCAACTCTACATTAGGGTAATTTTGAGTTCGAAAATGGGCATCCTAAGGAAATTATAAAATAATAGTGCAAATAATAAAATAATATTAGATTACCTCATCAAATTTTAGTGGGAAAAAGAAAAAATTTATTTTTTCAACTCGTATTTTCAACTTATCTCCCTACGGGTTTACTCAAATTTTGAGTCGAAACACTTGTTGCATGAAAAATTTAATTCCTCATCCAACGAGTACCCATGTTGCATACTTTTGATGGACGCTATTACATGAAAAATCAGAAATACATGAAAAATGTGATTGCAATCACGTTTTTTCATGTATTTCTCATCTTTTGTATAGCAAAGTCCATTGAAAGTATGAAACATGGGTACTCCTTGGATGAGGAATTAAATTTTGCATCCAATGAGTACTCAAGCTCGAAATTTAATTAAAACCTTAGGGAGATAAGTTGAAAAAGTAGTTTTATTTATCATTTAATCTATTTACTTTTCTACTCCGAAAATGGTGAATCATCCCCCATGGTTTATATCATCATCTTGAATCCTATTGGTTCTTATAAAGTTTATTTTGGTTGTACATTTTTCATAGGAGGTCCATTTTAGACCTCAAAATTCCCCTAATGAACACCTGCAACTGCATCTCGAACATCTGTAGCATCATCACCACCTCCTACGACATCCTCAACATGCCATATAACTGCCTCCAATATTGGTGGAAGCACCTCCAACACAAGTACCATGCAATTGAACTCATAAAGAAGAAAACCAACAACCTTCTACAACTGTAGCATCTCCGAGCTACACCACAACACCAACAACCATAGAAAAAATCCACTCCTATAGCAACAAAATCTTCAAGCTACAACACAAAATAATGATTATCTCTTCATCATCTTGCAGTAGTAGCATATCTAAGCTACAACATAGCATCATGAGAAACTCTCCATAATCCCGCACCAACAACATGTCCACCCACAACATGTGGATCCATCTCCAAGTCAGTAGCCACAACTCATCACAAATACTGGGTCTAGTCATAAGTATGTTGACATCAATTCCAACTAAACAAGAACATCACCAAACATGGATCACCATACACATGACCAACAACACCAAGATCTTGTTGACATTAATGCCAACACTGCAATGCCAACATGAGACTTGTATTATAATTTTTCCATGATTTATCCTCAACTTGGTCTAATTTTCATGCTATGAAGCCTCACAAAAACAAGTTATAGTGAAAATGTGAAAGTGACATGTTTTAGAAAAAGTTTAGGAGCATTCAAAAAACCTAACTTCCTTGGATCATATTTCCTTAAATATAGTGAAAAAAAACATGAAACTTGAACCAAATATTTTGTGGTATTTTTTCTTAATATTCTTCAGGTTTCACCATTAGAAATCACCCATAAATAAATTTATAGTGAAAATTCCATGATAACCTATTTGAAGCAATAGAACCCTAGGTTCAAGAGCTATGATAACAAATTTTATGATCCTAGCACCTTAACAAAGATAAGAAACCAACAAGTGTAGTATAATTTAAAGGGGAATCCTCCTTGTATAATAAATACATGAACAATACAATATGTGATGATCCTAAGAATAGGTCTCCTCAGTATATATATAGAGGAGACAAAAGAGACAATTATAATAAAATTGGACCATGAGGGGTTCTAGCCTACATAACACTATAACAATAAAGATGTAATCATTCAATATATAGGGCTCAATAAGGGGGTTTTCAAGTTAATATGGGGCTTATATAGGATTAACACTAATTGATTCAAGTCTTTCTTAAAGTCTCTATAGTAAGAAGCCCATGGTAATGTGAGTTTTTAATGTTTTTCTCTTGCGAGACCTTCTTTAGGATTTGAGTTAGATCCCTAGCTATTAGAACATTGTTGTCTCAATGTATACAAGAATAGTGTATTTTCCAAAACTATATGACATTGGATTCACAACTAACATTGAGTAACTTTTTGTTAATTATTCCAACCAACATTTTGGCACCGTTTTCGGGGAGGCTCCCGAGAGATAGAGAATTGGTGATATATTATTTTATTTTATTGGGTTCCTATTGTGGCCAACAACAACCCCCCTTTTATTTAATTTTAGTAATAAAGCTAAATAAATGGGAACCCTTCAAAAAAATAAAAAACTATCACTTATGTTTCCCTTTGAATAAAACATGCTATCATAAACTTAGGAAAACACCCGCAAAACCCAAAAACCTAAGTTTTATGATAAGTTCCAAATAAGATTGTTATCTTAAATAATAAAAAATCGCATCACAAAGGGTAATGGGGAACATCATATAAACAAGCTTTCGGAATTGCGAAAATGCGACGCGAGATCACACACCTTAAAGACTCATCGTACATCACAGCTTTCATACGCCGCAAGTATCACCTAAGGTAAAATATCCTGATCCAACGATATGTGATAAGATATCTTGAAAATTGCATCTCGAAGACGCTCAAGGTGATAAATAATTGTTCACGAAACAAATTAGTGATATTGTGATCTGCGATATTGCAAAGCAAATCGCAAAATTGCTTTATCGTAAATCTGTAGGGCTCATCGTTCAATAAATATTTTCTCATAATTTGATAACGAGTTATGGCCATTAATGGAAATTTAATGGCTAGTTGATGGTAATTTATGAGATAAGATTTAGAATTGATCGAAATGTTATTTCACGTAGGGTGGTATATTTGATATGATTTCAAAATTAAAGAGCTTTCCCGTCACTTTATCTCTTTCGTTACTTGTAAATTTGTAGGAGCAACAAGCAGAGTAATATATGCAGCAGTGTGCAGAATGTAATGCGAAAGAAGGGAAAGGCTCCAGTTGTAGAGGAAAAAGAGATGACACCCTTATACACAGACACCACCTGTAACAAAGATGCCGACATAACTACTTGGGAAGGCATGTACAGTATCCTCGAAGAAGAAAAGCAGAGGAGAGGTTAGAAAAGTTACAACAAGATTTTCAACAGATGCAGCTAGGATACCAGAACAATTTGGCTGAAAAAGAAAATCAGTTGCAAGCTATGCTAGAAATGCACAAATATGATCCCAAGCTTACAGAGTTTGTCTCAGAAGCCCCTGCCTTAAACGACCAACTCTTGCAACAACAAGAAGCATTATGCCAAAGAATATTGCAATGGAGTTCGCGTTGCAAGATGAACGATAAAATTACTAATCAAGTCATGGACTGCGACATGATTATGATTTAATTGACAAGAGAATTTCTGATTATTTGGCTTGGCAGGAATCAGAAGAAGGACAGAAAGCAGGTGCACTCAGAATCAATGAATCTCACAAAGAAATGCTTTTCCATAAGTGGGATGCATATATTAGAAAGGCGGAATAGGCAGCAGAAGAAGTATCTACAACAGCAAACAATGTCATTAACTGTGTCAATGAAAACCTGCATAGAAAAAAACTCATATCAAAGACTGAACTGGGATTTCTCCTGAAAGCACAGCAATTGCAGACAAGCTAGAGACAAAAGGCTGAGGAAAGGGCGGATTCCATCAAGAAGTTAACCAAGTTGAATTAGGAAACTTACTGGTAGTACTTGGTTAAATCGCATAGTCAATGCATGACTCTCAAATGCCTTACGAACTCTGTCGAGAAGATAGCACCAACACTTGCCGATTATGTTTTCGCAGGACAACTAAAATTGGAGGTCAGCCAACCGACCTCCTCAAGCCGATGCTGAATGCTTGCGACCACAAAGAATAGATGCATAGATAGTTATTTCCAGGTTCGGTTTTAGTTTTAGTTTTGATTTATTTTTGCCTTAGATGAAGACAGTCATTTAAACCTCCTCCTATATTTTTGTAATAAACTATTTTTAGTATTTAGGAAGTAGTATTTTAACCCTTTTCGTGCATTTAGAGAAGGATCTTGAAATGTGTAAAAAACATTTCCTCAGAACATGCACTTTTTCACCCTCAAAGGAGATTTTGATGAATGAATGGAATAAGATTTATTGATATCTGTGTTTGATGTCTGCTACTGAAATGCACTTTTGTACTCTTAGTAGATGTTGAATTAGGAAGAAATAAATCTATATTGCTGAAGCTCATGAGTAGGACTTGTTATCAATGGTACTTTTATCTCTTAACGATTTCTGCTTATGTGTCTAAGTAATATTTTATGCTCAGTTATTTATATATGAAAGCTTGAATGTTTGAGTTATCATTTGGCACTTTTGTACGGTGATGACTATTCTTTTTATGCTCAAAATATGAGTGACTTATTATGCGATATGCTTCTCACAATTGTTTCGGCTAACTTTTTATACGAAACAATTCATTTTTATCGAATTCATTTCTTGTAGCGATTTAATGATCTTTATTACCAATCGCTGTTCGGAATTATTTTAAATCGCATAAATGAAAAGTTGAATCTCGGGTTACTATGATTATCCTTTCTAGCAAGAAAAGTTTTTTTAGCCGACTGGGTCAGTATCACCAAAATTTCATAGGCTTGGTATTCTTCGTTTACCTTTTCTTCCTCTTGTAATTTTTATTTTATTAAATATATATGACTAGGGAAAATGTCCTAAGTGTAGAACAAAGTTAAGGGTAATGGTAAATTAGATTCTTTTAAAATATATTTTTCTAATTTAGGATTAGTTATAGGTAAATTCTCCATGAAGACCCAAAAAACCAAATCCTAAAGCTTTCATTTGGAGTTAGAGGAGAGAAACTCTACAATATGTAAATCTATAGTTGATAAAGGGGTGACCTTTACTGTTGACTCTTTTGTATTGGATAAGTTGGCAAGGAAGACAAATCCAAAAGGAAAAAAGATAATCATACTCACTTTCGATCTCTGGAGATCATTTTTTGTTTGAAATAAAAAATATAGAAAAGGAAGAAGAATTTCTCAATGGACGACATGTTGAAGGATGGGGGAGAAAGAAATGTAGAGGAGGAAAATTCTTTTATATTCCCTATCATGGACCCTAATAAAATAGTATATATGAAAAATATTCCCCCATCCATCCTACCACATTTTTATGGTAAGATTCATAAGGACCCTATTTCTTTTTTAATTGAGTTTGACATTTGTTATAGGAGCTATGATTACTCAACAGATGCTTAGAAGTTTAAATTATTTCTTGCTACCCTTAAGCACACAAAATTATGTTGATTGATGGGGCTGGGAGGAAATTATCTAGACAAGGAATGGAATTCATAGCCAATTCCTTAAGAAATATCAAGAGTATTGCAAAGCCCAAGATTTGTGAGAAGAGATTTTTGAAATGACAAAGAGAATATGAGAGTCTTGAAGACTATCTTGAAAGATTTTTATATAATATTATATGATCCAAGAAACATAAACTTGACCTTGTTATTATTAGGACTATGTTTTAGGGGTCTTTTAGATGAATATATTAATGTGCTAAATCTTTTAATATATGGTGATCTTTCTCAACCACCTTTTAATCAGATTTGTGAAATTTGCAGTGTTGATGAATGTTTTTTTTGGTGAAAAATCCACAACAACCCTTGAATCCTTAGGCTATATAGGCCAAGGATATGGGAATATCACTTATTTTACATGCCAATGCAATATGACACAACTACGGAGTATCAAATAAAAATAAAAATAAAAGGCAAAAAATGTAAACTCAAATATAAAACCAAAATCCAAACTTTACAATATGTTCAACAAGTACGTGATTAAATAGAACAATGATCTTTACTATGTATTTAAAGGAAGACTCACAAATAAATTATCAATATTTAAAAAATACAAAATAAAATCATTGTTTCCCATTTAAGTCACACCTCATAAGAAAAAGAACTAAAATACACAATATAAGATTGTTATTATCAAGAAATAGTAAAATATTAAAACAATGGTCAAGGCACAAGATGGTAGGAACAACAAATGATTCTTGATTGATATCATAAAAATAATGTTCAAATAAGGTATACATAGATTAAGCATATTTAAATCTTCTCAAGGAAACTTCTTCGAAAAATGACCTCATTTACAAGACCATGTGGTCAAATGCTAACAAACATAACAACTAGATAAAACAAATCTCACTACAACGAGCTCAAAAGAATACTTTCAGAGACTAGTATGTTATTACACAAAGAGTCAACATTAGAATTGACAAAAAGAAATAAGTGTCAATCTTCAGTAACTAAAATTAAATATACCTTTGATAGAAATATGTATTATGAACCTCCATCGGTGCTGCTATTTAAAAGAAGACTTATAAAAAAATGTCTGTGAATAACAATTAGCTAAACACATAAAAGATTCAACCCAAATGAAGAAAAATAACTAAATCTTACCACTTGTGGCATATCCAAAAAGATCCTTCTCTCCTTTGTATGCATGAGCTTATAGCTTTTAATTGCCTGGAAGTTGTATAATTTCTATGTTAATTAAACTAACAAGGCTTAATTAATTTGAAGGTGAGACAAATATGTGGCCTCCTAAAAAGTAAGGAATGACTCAAAAAGGGGGAGGACCCACATCCATATGTATATTAACCATGAAATAATGCCTTAAATTAACAAAAATCAATTTATATAAAATAAATGTGCATCACAAAAATAAATTAGCCAATTAACCAAACTTTATGCTTATAAAAATATGAAATGGATAATTAAGAACATGTGACAATTTGTGAAAATGTCTCTTTTTCCATCCAACTAAATATCCAACTATGGCACCATAACGCCCTTGTGCAATGAGATAATTCAAAAAAGTAAACCAACAATGTGCATGTCAAATATTATAGTTATCTAGAATATTTCCAAACTTCAAAAAATTCCCTGTCAGCAACTGAACATTAACCAAAAGAAGAGGCATTTTTTTTATCTTTTGATAGAAACTTATCCATAGAAAAATTCAGCTTCTTTGCCTCATTTTTCGGTTGAATTTGGGCAACCTCTATCGCAGTTCTAGTGAGATCAAGCCTTGAATCCACTATGGGATTATCTTCTAGATTTTCTAGAGAGGGAGGATCAACAAGGGCCAACAAAAAAAGACTTGAAGGAGCTACAAAATGTTGATTAGTATGGCTATTTCATTCTGCAAATAGCCAAAGTTAAAATTGAAACCATAAAACAAGAAGCAAACAAATACACATTTCCCTTTTGAATTGTTCCAAATTCAAAATGTTAAATTAAGGTTGGTTAATATTACATGCTTGTAAGACCAAGAACCGATATAGGATGAAAGCATGGGATACATAAGGTGAATGGAACAACATTGACTCATAATGAATCACAAGGGGAATTAAAATATATAAGCAAAGGCTCGTAATAGTTATGCCAATAAACTCGTTTTATTTTTAAATAACAAGCGAGGGTTTAGGTTAGGGTTTATTACCTATGGAATAAAGTGATGTTAGGGAGGAGGAAGAGTCCTTCGAATAAAGAATTATAAGTTTAGAGTTGTGGGGAATCTTCTTCATATTTTCTTTGGCAACTTTGTGCAAATCTAACCCTTTTTTTTAAATTTTATAGGCCTAGATGGATATGAAATTTCCTTCAAGGTTTTACTTGCAGTGATGTGTAGAAACCCTATGTGTAATGATCATTTTGTTCCTGGGGAGTATTCCATCGAAATTTGAAGCTTTGCATATGATTTATAATTTGTACTTGAGAAAACATGGCCATATTTTAATATAGGAGTTTTGACAAATTGGCAATCGTAAATGATAAGAGTTAGCATGCGACTCGAATGAGGAAATTATGCATTGTTGTAGTGGCTTACGAGACTTTGATGGGAAAGTATACAGGTGCTTCGATGCTAATGGAAATTCTATAAAAGCATGAGTGAAACCCCATATTTTGCATGCATGTAGTAATGTGAACGTCCCTCATCGAAAAATTTCATACTAAAATACGAAATATAACCTTTAAACAACTGAAAAAATATTACATGCATGCAAAATAACATTGAATGTTGGAAACATAACATCGAGTCATATGTTGTATATCCCATGAAATATATAGTGGTTTTAATGCATATAACATTGAATGTCCGAACATATATTAACCAAACTTTCAATATTCAATACACTTTGAAGTGGATATAGTATTAAGGAATATACTAAATATACACATGTATGAAACCATTGCATTTCCATCCTTGGGTGTTACGTGATGTAAAGTTCCCAAAAAAATTTCCAAAACCATAACAAATGACAACACACCAACAATGTTTTCAATGAATACTTGTACAATATTTCTTTCAACATATCAAATTTGTGAGCATAATAACATTTAAACATTTTTATAATGTCATCAGCATGTAAGACATAACATGTATGCGATGCATATATAAGAAAAAAATAGTGTAGAACAACTTTGTGGTCCTCCTCTTCTAGTCATGAGAGTGAAATATATTAGCAGAATAGGTCACTAGCAGGCAAATATAAGGATGACCAAGCAAGGAAGAGGTAAGTTTAATTTTGTGGCATATCAAAAAATTAAAGGGTCAAAATTAGGAATCAACATCTAGAGACTCTACAGGGAAATATAGGCAGCTATATTGGACTTAGCATATGTGGTTTCACATAGTAGAAAATAAAAGAAAATCACCCAATTTCCCTCCCCCCGTCATGGAATTTTCTAACATAACACTCTACTAAGCTTATTATTCCCATGAAACATTCCTTAGGGAAATTTTTTCCTTGAGAAGAGGGGAGTAAATATAGATACTTTTCCTTGGTGTAATGGAGTGAGTTATCATATATGTACTCGAGCTTAAAATCATATAATGTTATAATTGGGGCAATAATACCTCTGAGTTCTTCGTCCTTTGAGAAAGTTGCAATGAGAAGAAAACACTATTCTTATGTTAATTTTCTCAGAAAAACACATATCCGACACTTCTATGTATCAATGACGAATCAACATATAAAATGCATAGATACAAATAATATCATAAAACATCAAAGTGAAAATAAATAGAACAACAAACAAAAAGGGACACAAAGAAATAAGACCATAACCATTTCATGATTGAACATATCCCTTAATAGGATCTGAATAATGCCTAAGATAAGAACCATTGGTCATGTGAGATAATAGTCTACCATCACCATCTTTCAACAAATATGAATTGGCACCCACTTTGGAAATAATTTCATATGGGCCCATCCACAATCTCTAGAACTTTGCATGTTTACCCTTTTCAGCATGGGTGGAATCCCACAAAAGAACCTCTTGACCAATTTCAAAGATAGAATGCCTAGCCCTTTTATCATGGTATTTTTTAACAATATTTTTTTTGTTTAGAAATTTTTTGGCAAAATCACATAATTGATTATTTGTCGACGCGTTTCGAATATTTTTTTTTTTGAGGATTTTATTAAATTATTTGCTTCTTTTCTCATATAGGGATAGAAGTGCATGATACTAATTAATCAAATCATATTCCTTGAATTCCTCAGTTTGTAAAGAAAGGTGAAGAGAAGCTAATTGTAATTCAACTGGCATAAAAACTTCTTGTCCAAAAAGGAGTTGAAAGGGAGATGCATCAATAGTCACTTTAGTGGTATTGTGATCTATCCATAGCACTATGAAAATTAGGCAGTGTCAATATCTAGGATTGTATGAGACGATTCTTTTGAGGATTTTGAGAAGATTTTTATTTATTGAGTCAACCAAACCATTCCCTTAGTGGTAGTAAGTGGATGAAAAGTTTATAATGCTTGATATATTATTTTCCATAGAAAAGTGCAAACATAATGGATATGAAGGTAGGTCCATTATTAGACACTATGTGGATGGGTGTGCCAACTCGAGGAATCAAAGTTTTGTCACAGAATAGAATGGCTTGTTCATTAGTGACCCTTTTTAAGGGGATTAATTTTGACCACTTCGTGAAATAATCTATTGTAGTTATAATAAGAGTGTGGTCAGTTGATGAAGATGGATTGGTTGGCCCTGTAAAATCAAGGCCCCATTTTGCGAAGGGAGAGATGGAAATAACAGGCTCTAAAGGCATGGATGAATACTATAATTTTTTGACCACGTGTTCACACTCATGACAAGATCTTACAAATTTGAAAGCATCTTTAAACATATGTAGCCAGTAATATCAAGTTCTTATGATTTTATAGGTGGTGCCTCTTGCAACAAAATGACCACCAACATGATCTCAGTGTTTAGATGAACCATGTAAGACCTCGAAACATGTTTTGTGTCTCCATCATTTATAGATATGAGAAGAATTCCATCGATAGATTTTTCAAATAAGATATTTCCTACAAAGACATATTTTGATGCATCAAGCCTTAATTTTCTTTCTTTGAATTTTTTCAAGTTTTCTGGTAATCTATCGTGAGTTAAAAAGGATATGACATTATGGTACTAGTGATGTAAATGGAGAACACATTTGTTATCCTATATAAAAAAAAATAGATCAGTAAAGTATTGACTTTGAAATTCAATATCATGAGTTTCTTCTAAATTTTGTGCAAGATGAAGGGATAAACCTTGACCCTTGATGATTTTAGTAATAACTATGGTGAGGTTGTGTTCTTATATTTTACACAATTAATGATCAAATTTTCCAAACATCAAATTTTGAGAGAGAGGAAATTTTATAGTTGGCAAAGGAGTTCTCACCTCAATATGCTTTCCAAGGATCAAATGTATAAGTTTTTGAATAACCTTAACAAGAGAGTAAGCATGTTTCTCAATCAATGAGTATTTCATATCATTATCAGATAAGCTCTGGCTACTAAACGTTATGGGTTGTTCTAGTCCTTGACTTTTTTTTGCATCAAGATTGCAAAAATTTCTTCCTTTGTAAAATTAGTATATATGATGAAATATTTAGAAAAAACAAGAATAACTACGTTCGGGGTTATTGAAATAGCATCCTTGATCTATTGGAAGGATTTCTTAGTAGAGGATTTCTAATTAAAAGATTGGTTGTTCTTTAATAAGCTATGAATTGGCTTGACAATTTAGGCAAAATTTGGAATAAAGTGCCTTATGAAGTTTTTCCCATAAAGTATTGTATATCATTTTTAGATGTGGGATTATAAAGAGCCTGAATGGAAAATTCTCGGCCAAGGTATATTCTTATTCCATAATCAAATATAATATGTGCATGTAATTTACCTAATTTGACACCAAAAATAGATTTTGCAGGATTTAAAGATATTCCATATTTGCAGTAACAGGTGAAAACTCTCACAAGATGATGAAAATGGTCAATCTTCCTTTTAGAATAGACAATAAAATCATATAAATGCACTTGAATAATTTTTCCAATTAAATCATCAAAATCAATGTCCATGGCCCACTGAAATATGGCTCCAACATTAGTGAGACTGAAAGGCATGCGGTGAAAAGAGAAGGTTCCCCATTTTGTGGTGAAAATTATGTTATGTTTATCACTTTTCTTCACAAGATTTAATTATAGCTAGAGAATCCATCTAATAACGAAATTATGGAAGAACTAGCAACTTGCTATATAATTGGTTCCATATTCAAAAGGGGAGAGTTATCCTTCACACTACCCTTATTTAATGATCTAAATTTGACACGCAAGTGAATTTGGCCATTTTTCTTCCCAAAAGGAATTAAGTTAGCTACCCATTCAGAATATCTGATAGGAAAATGGATATGGGCAGTAATAATTTCATCAATTTTTGTTCTAATAGTTGCTACAAAGGCTAGATTAATAGGTTTATGCTTTATCTAACTAGTGAGAAATCAAGTTTGATAGGTACTTTTGTAACATATTTTGACACACTAAAAATTTAAAATTTTCAGTGTGAAATTACCATTCCTTCTGAGTTAAATACTGAGGCATATATAAATTTTATGATTTTGGATGATTTATTTATATAATTTATTTTTAAATAAATATTTTAATAAAATATATAAGTTTATAGTTTTTATTAAGACAATTTATTCAAAACATTAATTTTATGTTTAAGTGGGCCAAGCCTTAGTTGTTGACCCCACCAAATCTTGTTCCATTTAAATACCAGGACCCACAACTGTCACCTCTGCCTTCAAAATCATGACCCCACCACCATTTATGTTCATGTGTTAAACACCCATCACTTCACCTCTCATCCCGCACACCCTTCCATCATCTGATGGCCCACGACCCTTTTCAGCCCTCACTCACCATCCGAACTTTATCGACGGGGTGGGGGGGTCCGAAATAGGTAGTTTCTCGAATTGCCATCATAAACAAATTTTCCACATTTTAGTGTTTCGAGACTTAAAATCCTGAAACCATTTATTGCCTTGACTTACACCTGAATGTGGTTTACATCTATTCCATTACCATCTCTCCTACATCATCGTCCACCTCCGCTCTCCTATCCATTGTGTTCAATCCACTTCATCCACCACATCATCCATCTGCTAACCTTCATCCAATAAAACTTCACCATGTCAGTTTCCCGTTGCGCCACAACGCTCTTGTTCCATTACCTGTCTCATGGTCATTGAAACTATGTTTTTCCTATACACCGGATTGATTTAAAACATGGTTTCTGAACCCATGAGAACGTATTTTCAAAAAATGAAAGAGTTTTTTTCTACAAATATCCTTATTAACAAAAACCTCTCCCAGTTTTGTAATAGCTTTTATGGTTTGGGAGATTTTAAAGAAATTTCGAAGACATATGTTCCCGAATTTTCCTGTATAGTCATATTTTTGTAGAACATATTGTGACCAAATAAAGATGGTTCTTGAGAAACCGAAGGAGATTTTTGTTTCTAAGATTCTAAAGTAAAATAACCTACTTCAGATGTTTTACATATATTACATAATCAGAGATACAAGTACATCTTCACAACCTATTTTTTGGACTGTGTAAATTCCTTTTTAGACATCATTTTGCAGAAAGTATTGTGAACCACTGGAGCCGCATTTGGGGAAACTGAGAAAGGCTTATCTTAATAACATATTCTTGTACAATAACCTCTCTCAATTGTTATAGAACTATCTCATATTGAGATATACAAATGCATGACTGGACCCTATTCTGCAGGATTTCAGGAGGAAAATGCTTAAAAACAATTAGTGACTTGGAGGCCACCTCATCAAATATGAGTTGTAAACAAATTTGAATTGCTCTTCTTAGCAACAAAAATCCTCAAGGATAGTACCATAAATCTTCAAATAGTTTTAGTTACTTTTATTTGTTTTCTATTTTTGTAATACAGTTTTCAGATATTTGTAGTAGCCCTTGATAATTTTATCAAGATATTTTGTAATAAACTGTATAAATACTTCATCAATTGAAGTAATAGGGGTTGGCTTTTGATGCCAAGACTCCTCACTTTGTAATAAATCTTTTGTTGTAGTTTTTCTAATGAAAGCCTTATGGCTCTAGTTTTGATAGAATTTTGTGCTTCGAG
Source organism: Pinus taeda (assembly GCA_000404065.3). NCBI lineage: Eukaryota > Viridiplantae > Streptophyta > Pinopsida > Pinales > Pinaceae > Pinus > Pinus taeda. The sequence continues at coordinate 58,738 of APFE030388817.1, read as the reverse complement.
TATGTTTTTCCAATTTTTCATATCTTATTTCACACATGATAAAAGTGTTTATAGGAAGGTCTACAAAATCATAATCTTTAGAAAGATATTTGTTTATTGGACTGTTTGTTCATCATAACTCCTCTTTAACTAGCTTTGTTTTGTGCTTTCTGACAGCCATTAAAAGAGATTAGCTTATTAGACTATTTGTCTGAAATAGCTCCTCTTAGAATTGGTTTCAGTCTGGCCATTCTGTTTCCCTTTAAATCTATTTTGTTGGGTTGTAGAAATCTTCTACATTTATACAAATCTTCCTAGTGGTCAAGTAATCAATCTGGCTACTCAATTATTAGGAATCTCCTTACATTCTTCTCTCAAATTCTTATACAAATCAAGTCGTTCTGTTAGGTTAAAAGCTGACACTTTCAAAAGGAACCCTGTGAGAGAGCCTTTAACTCATGATTAGGGATTATCATTGATCGCCAACCACCCCCAATTAAAACAATAAATCTGGCCATTGTGCTTCAAATTTTGTTGTTTAGTGATAGGAGAATAGCGTTAAACAAAGCCCCGTAACAACTGAGGGAGCCCCCTCTTGTTCAAGGGCCAGCTTGAACCTAAAGGCTGGTTGAGTTGGTTTTCTAACGTTGTTTTTGCAGCCAAGGACTGGCAACAAGAAACAAGTATAACAGGTATATCATGAGAAATGAGGCTAGGATCAAAACCATTTAAGTCACTATATGACTATCCAAAAATATCAAAGAATTTTCGAAAAATATTGACAAATTTAAGAATTTCTTCTCGAGTACACGACTCGGAAACATGCAACATTTTAGGATTATCATCGGCTCCAATATTCACTTTTATGGTTTTATTAATAGTCTAAGAAAGTTATTTATTGGATGAAGGAATTTTAGCTACATCATTGGGTGAAAAGACATCTTCCAAGGAGACTAAGTCTTTCGGATATTTGTTTAAATCAGTATTAATGATTTTGGATGATTCCTTGGTATTATTTGTGAGAAAGTTCAAAAGGTCCTAGTCATCATCAAAACTTGCCAAGATTCTTCATTATCAGGGAGATGGGGCATGTACATTGTTACTACAATGAAATTATGTTCATTGGTTGAATCAAAATATCTAGGCCTTGCACCATACATTACTAGGCACTCAGTAATAACCTTCATGCTTCAGTTTACGTGAGTAATATTAAATCTATTTAGTTCAAAGATTGCATCCTAAGAAAGGGCTATATGTTTCCTCATTAGCCTGTTTGAAGGAGTGTAGATTCTTTTTATTAGATTGAAAATGAATTCATAATCTATGAAAATAGAAATATTTTTAATTCCAAGCAAGAAGGCATTATTTCACCCAAGTAACAGAGCTCCAAACTATGTTACATTGTGTGTACATGAATTCAAATGACATGAATAAGAATATTATTTCCCCAAATAATTCTATTTAAGAATAAAATCCACATTATTTTTATTGTGACAATGCCCCATGAAAAAACATGTGACAAATTACATATTATTTTTGGGTAAAATTTTTGATAGTTTGGTTAGTGGTTTCCTCTTCACTACAAACTGAATAAATTGCAAGGTCCTCTTCGATATACTTGACTACTGGTTGGGGAATATTTTCAATATAGGGAACTATTCTATCTTCCTTCTATCAATTATATTTTTGGTACCTCTAGGAATGTTTAGATCAGATCCATCATGGAGTAATAAGCACCAGTTAAACATTGCTACTCTCTACCAAGAATGATTGAGTAATTACCGAATGTCATATCAATAACTTGAACATTGCAAGTCACATAGATATCAGAGTGAGAACACAATACCAATGTAAGATCCTTGATTTCTCCAATGGTGGTCCGTTTTTGTTTGTTGAAGGCTAACATATTTCTAGGAATTTCATTTGAACAAGAAATCCCTAGTTCTTCCACAATAGTTTTGGACATAACATTTGGGCCTGAAACCCCATCTCTAAGACAATAGTGAGTTATCTTATCAAAAATATTTTCATGGAAACATAACAGGGAAGGCTTTTAAGATGTTTTTGTTGTTTAGGAACAAGTGCTTTTTGATGTTTTGAATAAAAATTTTCAAATCCCCAATCTTCTCAGGGATTTGAGCTAAATCAAGAAGTTTTGCATTAGATTTGATTTTAGATAAATCTTCTGATGAGCCCCAGAAATTGGTAACTATATGGGCTCATTTTGCCTATTATTTCCATTTAATCCACCATTCTCCATAGTTTTGTGCATGTTTTTGAATATGTTTATGTCAATTGAGTGAATGGGGATAATCACTTTGCCACATAGTCTAATGAGTGTTTATTGTAGATTTTTGGACAATTTTTGGATAAGGACAAGGAATTTATGAGCAAATTAGCAGCAAAACTCGAGGAAATAGGGTTGATCACTTATAGGAGGGGTGTCTCCTACATTAATGACCCCTTCCTCGATTTCTCCACCAGAACCTCGAAGTTCAAAGGCCACCACATCGATGATTCCAAGGGGTAGCCAAGCAACTCAAGTGGGGTTGTTGTTATCTCCAGTTTTAGGCAACCGAGTTCCTTAAGTTTAGGGGGACTATTGGGGGTCCTCAATTGTATAAATAAGAAGGCTTCAGGCCTTAGTAGATTAGCCATTTGATAGTCTATTTTCGCACTTTTTTGCAACCTTGTACTCAGCTCATTCTCGAGCTCTTTTTTTGTAGACGATTTTGTGATGTAACTATTATTTTTTGATCAATGAAGATGAATCCAGCTTCGAACCAGCACTGGTATTTTCTAGAGGACTAAATCTCTTGGATTAAGGCCCAACCCAAGCTGCCCAACACCTCCTTTGTGTATTTATATGTTTTTTTCTTGCATTCATACGCTGATTTATGTTGTTTAGGATTAATCTTGCTTTGGTAAAATAGGTTGCTTTTGATGATTAAATTAGTTGTTCTTGCTTCAAGTTGTTTAAGTAGTTTGTTTTTGTAATAGAGAAAGAGCTAAAAATGCTACCAGTAGGCCTTGGTCCCCTTTCTCCCTCCTTGGGACCATGAATTGAGGACAAGGCATTAATGTTGCCACCAAAAACACTGTTTTTTTCCTTTCATGCAATTGCTAGTGTGATGTTTTGAGTTGGAGAAGCTGATACTTGCTTGTATTCACATACTTATACCATTTCATGTTCATTTACCATGGATTTCTCACATAATTTTCTGTTCATGAAGTTCTGTTCAGCAGTACTATGTTTTTAGGTCAAATTAGGAAAACTCTGTTTTTTTTGTTCTTGCTTGGGTCAGTTTTAAGAAGTAGGGGTGCAGCTCACTTGAAAAACATTCCAGCTTGTCATCCATCCATAGCACAACCTGTACCAGCTTACCTTTCGTAGATTCCTTCACTCATTCACCACATTTCACCAAATTGTTCCGCTTCCTGCATTTTTTTCACAAAGTCGCTTTCTTACCCTTTGAACAAATCCAACCATCTCTTTCATTCCCGATCTTCATCAACAGAGTCCTAGACCCTTCAACACCTTTATTTCCTCTTCCCCACCATTTTTCCACCTTCAAACCTCCAAAAATCACTTTCAACCTCCATGTGTAGAACTTCCTGTACATCCCCTGCAGCCTCCTGTAAAAGTTCATGCGAGCGATTTTTCAAAGTCTGATCATAGTGGAAGTCTCCATAAGAGTAATAGGAACATCTTAGGACCTCTCCACACCTTCCCCATCACCTACAAAATCCAACTCCATTTTCCTTTGCCACCAAACCACTGCATTGTTACAATTAGTCAACTCACGAGCATAATAAATCCACATAAAAATACTCAAAATTGCAAAAAGATGATTTCTTTCCATTTCTCTTCAGAAGTAGCTTGAATAAATGCAATTTACCATTTCGGTAATTAATGGCACCCATTTCAGTAGTTTCCATCTCTTTTCTTGCACGATTAGGGTTTGCTAGGGTTTTCTAGGGTTTGAGTTCCATTTCAGTTTTCATTCTCTTCGTGCAAGTAGAATAGCCCCTGTAGAATTAGTCTTCTACCATCACAGTGAAAGCTTCTTCTAAGAACACATAGAAGTTGGCTTAAGCTCCTAGCAAACTTGTGCCAGCTGATCAAGTGACAGCCTACAGTAAGAGCTAGTACCTGTGCATACAACACAGTCGCTTCCAAGTTTGTTATGAACTACCAGGTTGATAAAAGTAAAGAAGGGAGCCCTAGGAGTTGCAGCATTATTGCTGCAATACTGGAGCTCACCATCTTCTATGATGTTTTTTTTTTGGTAGGCTTGGGAAAATTATCATTTTTTTAGTAGGACTTCTATCTTTGATGATAGGACAAGATTGATTTGAAGTAGAATTGTGATTAGAGGAATTATTTTGGAAAATTTTGTTATAATTTTAGGAATGCATATTTACAATCTTTACATCATCATCTATCCAATCCAAATTATTTATAGTAGGATTCAGAGGTGATGGAGTTTATTTCTTTCCAAAAAAAAATCTTTTCTTGCTTTCAAAATTTCACAGGTCCTTTCATCATGATAGTCCTCACAAACTTAAACCATGGTCGATGTTATCACTTAGAAATTACCTTGTTGTGGAGGGAAATCATTGAGGTAACCTTTAAACCATGCTTTAAGATTGAAAGTTGGCCCTTCAATCTTGAAAGTGATCTCTCTATACTCTGCTACTCAAGATCACTACAGTAGCAAGTCACTAATATGCTTAGTGACCAGATTTGAAACTGTAAAAAAATGACGAATTTGGTTTGGAAGTAAGGAAATTGGACCATTGGGCATGAATTCTCTAACATAATTAAGTATTTTCTAGATATAGGCCTTATGAACAGACATACACAAAGGTAATATAGATAATGATATCTTTGACAAGTTAAGAAATAAGATATCGTAGAAGACTACAAAAGATAAACATCAAAAACAAAGAAATGTGATTTTTTCTATGACATTTAGGTGTAAAAATGATTAAGTATTTGAAATTATGAAATTGAGCATCCAATATGAATTTTAATTCATTCAATCTTCAATCAAATACTAGAGAGAATATCATATGAGTGACAAAGAAGGAAACAAACAAATGTAGAAGCACAAATGAGAAACCATTTGCACATGAATCTTTGAAACTTCCCATACACTTCTGCATATAGAAAATTGTATTAATCTCCCAAAATTTACAGCAATACATAAGGTTTGTCCTTTTCCAAAAAAATATGAACCCTTGGTCCTCTTTGATGATCTACTTTATAGAATATTTAGAAAACAATAACCATGTCTTTTAGGGAAACTTTAATTATGAAATATCAAAAATATCAAAAAGATTATCAAGACACAAAAGAAATGGATCTAAATACCTCCTCATCTATCTTTATTTTGTTGTTTGAAATTATCAAGAAGATGGTAAGATCTGATCCTTAAGTCTAATTGATAAGGTAGCTCATTAATAGCTGACTATGAGCTTTTTCTAGTGAATTCCTGAAACATAGGGCTTGAATGTACCTTTGTATCTCCCAAACCATGATAGAAACGTAAAAAATAAAATAAGGTTTTGTTGATGAGCACGTCCCCAAAAAAATCCTCTTTCAAATTTGAACATTTCATTTCCAACTGTTCAGAAACTTTGCTTAAAGACGGTGACTAAAATAGAAAAAACTGAGTAAAACGAAGTGCTGCCATTTGATTTATCAGCGCCACCTATCAGATAATAATAAGTTATGTTACCAACCAATTTGTCACCACATCATCAATCAATTAAAATTTGGATAAAGTCTTTGCTAATTATTTGCCATAAAATCATGTAACTGCTTACTAAAAATACTCTTCCATTGGTCCCTAAAAATGTTGGATCTAATCCTTAAAATATGGAGATGATTAATTCGCTGTTGGTCTTATTCATCAAATATGTAAATTATATTTTCCGGTACCATCTCGTTATAAAAGCATCACTTTCCTCCATCACATTCTCATACAATCTCATCCGTCATGATATATATTGATTCCATTATGTTGTTGGTTTGTGTTTTATGTGAGTCTCAATACAAATCTTCCGCATGCATTGTTAACGGTGATGTTTAAATAAGTTTTGATCATAAATGAATTATTATAAACATAATGGCATTGACTAAATGAAATGGTAGGTGAGATGGGTGAATAAGAGTATTACTTGGGATGAATATGGTGAATATAATTCAACGTGGAATAAATGGAAGGTAAAAGAGATGTGAACGAAATGGTAAGTGAAGTGGGTGAGTGGTAGTATAAGTATGGAATTCCACGTGGTATGAAAGTGCCAGATTGAAAATTAAATGACTAGAGAGAAAATATAAGTATGATAATGAGTAGGAAGGGTGAATAAATATATTTTATTTATTATTAAAATATAAATTTGTTTTTTTATAAAATTAATAATATATTTAAGAAATTGATTACATATAATGGTGAGGGTAATTAGGCTTATGAATGGAAAAATATCATATGAGCATGCACAGGAAGAACTGCATCTACTGTATATTGAGAAATGACAGGATCAGTAAAAGCTTTGAAGTACATGGAACTACCAGAACTTATGAAACCACAAGCGCTACCAAACCAATTGAATCACCAACACTGCAAAATCTAAGTACTAACACCATGGAGAAGTGGATATTTTATAATTTTCCCAGAAAAACTTGATGGTTCTTCATCATGTGATTGCCTGATCACTTTTATTTTTCCTTCATACTTTGGTTGAATGACGCATGACATAACCATTACCTGTTGTGATTTGATATGGGTGCACCACTATTTTAATCAGAGGCACAACCCCATGGATTTTGATTTTGTAAATCCCACTTGTTCAGAAATTAAACAATTCGCTGACATTTAATTTTCCAGCACTTTTCTTTTTTAATCATTAATTCAACGCTGACAAATTATTTGTTAGAGCACCCCAAAGCTATTTGACACTTAGAACACCATCTTACATTAAGTCTTCCATGAGATTTGAACTGTGATAATGACTAGATCCAACGGGGATGTTTTCACCTTGAGAGGTAGCAAAGAACCCTTGTAGACTAGGTTCCTAATCCATTCGACTACTCCCAAGATTTTAAACTAACTTGTACCTCTTATTTTCTAGATTTGTAAATTTTGCATTCATGTTGACCACTAACAATTGAAACCAATTAATTGCTCATTGCTAAAAATAATATTTCAACTGCAATCAAATCCACACATAAACTATATTGTAACCTTAAACAGTTTTTGAAATTGAAATTGAAAATACTACAAATAACCAAGCTGAAAAGAATGTTGAAAGGATGCACAAAATGTGAGTTTATTCATCACACAAATTCCTACTCTAAACTACTAAAATATTTCTCAATCAAATGATACAAAAATTCCAATGTAACGAGTCAAGTAGTTTCTCTATAACACCCACTCCTCCCACATCTACCCAGGTAACCGGTCAACCAGGGTAAACATGCAACACAAGGGGTTGATATAAGGGATTCAACCTCCTTGGTGACTTAAAGGAAATTAAATTGTTGAAACACGTCAACTAGGCCTTACACATCAACAATAACAACCCTAAGAGACATCTCAACCACTCAAATATCCTACCCCTAGATCCCACTGACCTTTTATGCATCTTAACCTCTCGAGACTTTCATTCTATAGGCATGCTACTGTCCAGGACCTATGGATGCTCTCATAGGCTTGCAATCCAACGTCCAGGGACTTTTCGCAGTAGACCTATGCTAGTGTCTACGGCATTCATGGCACTTTTCTAGCCCAACATTCCGGCCACTACAAAAAACTTATTGTAACCTCCAGAATTCGTCAAAGACATGATGAAAAAGTTAATAAACCAGAAAAAAACCTCAAGACTAATCCTGATCATCCCCAACCGAGACTGACATTCTGTTAGAAAATTGGCATCAATGCAACCTACAGGTCTAGGATACAATACAAATCATTAATGACTGAAAACACTTATGAAACATGACAAGAAGGATCGCCACCTTCTCCATTGAACTATTATAACATCAATTATGTCTTGTATCCATGATTTTAACATTCACAAGTAAATACATGAAATAACCATGACATGAACCAATCAATTTACCATGCTTATAACCATCATTAAACCATGTAAATATCAGAGATATAACAACCATTAAATCCACATAAAAACAAGTACAAAGGCAAGGGAACTTAGCTTTCATTAATCATAGGTAAATCCAACTAGGTTCAAGACATCCATGTACCACTTGACCGTAGACATGGCTAAACCAAATCTTTCTTTTAGCTAGGCACCCCCATGCCATATTCTTAGCATGAATGTGGGATCACATAAAAACCAATCCAAAAACTACCAAGGGTACATAGAGGCTAAACCGCCTCCACCCTCACCAAAATGTGATCACACCAAAATTGGTGCTCCGATCACAACCAAACTAAACTTGGAATGCCATCTGGAATCCATCACTATCCTTGAGGAATTTTTCATCTCCTTGTCTCTCAGGCATTACAGTAATCCAATCCTAGATCAATAGGCCCTAAAGTGAGACTAGTCTCTCAATATTTACCACAATCCAAACCTAGATAACTATGCCCTAAACTAAGGCTCCTTCGTCACACTTTACCGTGTATCTCTCCAAAACCAGTCAAGGGATTCCTAGGCCTTTGGGAATGAACCTTCAGACCAACTTTGTCCTGCATTTTGGAATCCATCTAGAAAACCAAAGCTCAAACTAAAATAAACATCCCAACCCACCATGGCATATGAAAAAAGGCAAGGCTAAGCTGAAAACCATTGTCATAACCCGACAAAACCATGCCACCGACAACAAGAGAACCATATACTAACATGCAAGGCCAAGCATGTCAAACCCAACTAGGAAATCACACATGCAATATGTTACTTGCAAGTAATCCTGCTACAGATGCCTTATCCTACTTTTCCTTTCTTGATCCTTGATTTCCTTCCTTTCGCTTTACTTTCTTTTCATTACCTTGCTCCAAAGAAAAACTAGAGAAAAATCTTGAGCTAAGAGCTTACACTGACCAAGAGCTTGTCGACTTATCCTTAGAAGCCTCTTTATCAATGAGGCCTCTATTTTCTTTATTTTCCATTATTTTACTTGAATTTCATCCTCACATGCAACCTGTGACCTTTCACCCTACTTTTCTCCTAATTTCCTTTATTTGCGTAAATAAATGTTCCTTTTAATGCCTTTGCCTTTGCAATTTTCAATCTCCTTAGCCGTAATAAACCAAAATGAACACCCACACTAGGATGTCCTACCCAAAGTTTAGCTTGGAATATGTGTCCCTTACCTGTGGTCTTATTGTTTCCTTTACTTGCCTTTATTAAATGAATTTTCACCAGGGTATTTTACAGAACCCTCCCCCTTCGGGAACATCGTCCTTGATGTCAAACCAAACCATGACCTCAGAAAAACCATTGAAAAGCAAACATACTACTCATGGAGCTTTATAATTTAACTCATTGTATTATTTACAATGAAAGATCTGCTCAAAAGAAAAACATCATGACAACACGACCATATAACAACCACACCACTTACTAGAGCTTTATAACAGAGCTCATTATGGTTTTTAAAATAACCACATATACACATATGCACATTCTCTAAACTAGAAAATAAAAAGATATGGTTCCTATATCAACCAACAAGGGAATCCAGAGGCTCACACCTCCACCCTCAAAGTAATACCAGGATTCACCTCCTTTCTGGAAGTCCAGAATCCACTATCACAATCAAAGTTGCATCCAATGTCCAGTGCTACAATCCTAAGCCACTTGTCCCCTCATCGAATAGTTATCAGCTTATTGTTCCAAGGAACACTCCCAATGTGCATCTGATTCCATCTGGAAATTCTAATGACCAAAACAAATATATTCATGACCTTCCCTTCTCTGCTACACAGTCCCTCAGGAAATCTGGTCACCCCCTTCTGTGCAATCACATACCTTCCAAGTTCCCTGGGATCCTCTAACCCATGTGATCCATCCCTTGGCAAGGCTTCCTAACATTGGAAGATATAAAACCAAGGTATACACCTGCCTCAAAACAATCATACCAGTCATAGCATCCTCATCGAAATCAAGGGACACTATTGTGTACCAGTGTTCCACAATGGCCCTACTCCTGAAGTGCTTTACCAGCATACTGTTGCATGTTCCAATTTATTTCACTGCTGCTACTAATTATTGCAGTCAATTTTGGCCACTCAACTAGGCATGTTCATGCATTCTTGCTCCAAGCACATAATTTCCATTAGAATCAAAATAAATTGAAATAGCTTCAAATCATACCTCATTGGTAGCTCGTCAATAAGGTACACTTGCAATCATGTTTACTTCCTGTCACAACAAGTCAAAATAGAATCTTTTACTAAATCATCATGTATAAATATATCACATCAAGTTAGCTAAAAACACAATCATCATAGATCAATATCATAAACCACATGTAACCATCATAAACCAGAATCATAGATCACATGTAATCATCATAGACCAGAATCGTAAATCTCATGCATAATAAAATTAAATAAAATACTAATACTTATCCTTTAATCAATCCTTAGCTTCTACCTTTGTCCTTATTCCGTATGCACTCTAGATTGGTCACCACACCAGACAAACACCCAATGCCTTCTCCTTGACCATCAGCACATACACATAGTGTGCATCACACACAGTCAACCACACACAACATACAATATCATGCAATACATGCACCTACACCTGACATACCACATACACCTACACCTAGTGTACAAAACAACACGTACATCTATACATGATATAAAACACCCACACAATACATATATAAACACATAGTACAACATAACAAATACACATGTCATGATGCCATGACTACACAATGCACATAAATAGTACTGCATGCCCACAACACATCATGTATGACATGTACACAATACCACATGTAGATCAGTACCATATGTAAAATATGTACACAGTACCACTTGTACATCCCATCACCTGCACAATATGTCCACAACATCACATGTACACGGTGCCACCTGCACATTGTGTACACAATACCACATGTACACTACACAACTTGTACAACGTATACACAATACCACATGTACACAATACCACATGAAGAAAATGTACATGACACCACATGTACACAACATCACATGCATGACATGTACACAACACCACATGCAAACAACACCACATGTACAACATGTACACGACACCACATGCTCATAGCACCACTTGTATAATCATGCACACAACAACATGTGTACATAGCACCATATGTACATAGCACCATATGTACAACATGAAAACAACACTATATGTACTTATCATTGATATACAACATGTACATAGCACCCTGTGTACACAGAACTGCATATCCAACATGCACACAATACCATATGCACACAAAACTACATATTCATCATGCACATAATAGAATATGCACACAAAACCGCATATCCAGCATGTACATCGCACCACCTATACCTAGCACTGCATATGCCACATTCACACAACAATATCTATACCACCTTATACATAATCATTGCATAAAAACATGTACACACACTATACATTCACAACACCGCATGTGAACAACATCATAGATGCAACATGTAAAACATATACAACATATGCACAACAATAGTACCAATCCAAAACCACACTATATTTACCAAGCAACCTTACTTCCAATGTTTTCTGCCATCCACGCTTATCCTAGCATGTCACGAATCATGTTGCTTGCATTTTGCTGATGTATCCCTTGATATAGCCTGTTCATAACATAAACATAATATAATCACATAATATCAACTCATAACCACATGATACTGACCTTATATATTTTTCCATGCTGTTTCCGGGAAAACTAGTGTCTTTTCGATTTGCTAGTCCCACTAAGAGGGGTAGCTATCTTAGAAACAAACAATCAAAGTAACTTCTGATTTCCTTTATGTATGAGAGATAAGAGAGAAGTAGAGAGCACCAACCTGAATCTTTCGCTTGGCTCCTTGTTTGTTTCCTCTCTCCCTTGATAGAGCTTGCCACTCCTTTCCTACTTGTCCCACTTTAGAGAATACCTGTAGAGGCAAAGCAACAAAACACCATCAAAGCATAGAGATCTGTAATACCATAAACAATGCAGAATCAGAAATACATTGACCATTCAATTGCATTTACAAATAGCAAGATTCACAAATACACAATTATATGGAGGAAAACTCAAACAACTTTATTAATAGTAGAAGAGAGGATTATAGCCCAACTGTCTGATCCAGCATCATCCTCCCAACATGAAAGCCCTCTTCACCTCATGAAAATCAAGATCACCCAACAATACAATGTCTCAAAGAGAAACCAACAACACTTCCTTACAAATTACAAAATTCCAGCCTCTAGATCTCTTAGATGAGGGATCCATATATAGATGTCTTGAAGGGGGTGAGTCAGCTCTAGGTTTTTTATTTGTGTCATTTCACTGATAGTTCTTGGTTCCACTTGGATATTTCATTGATCTCTTACTCATCCCTGGGTGAATTTAGAGAGGCAGTGTAATATCAGAAGTTTCTAGAAGATTCCCTGGGCATCCACTTAGCAAACTATCTCTACCATTTGTCCATTCTCACTCATTGCACCCTATAGAAGGCCTTTTTAGTATGCATCACACTTCCTTTGTGTAACAGGTGAGATGCATTGCACCTTGACCATGGAGCAGTCAGTATGGTCCAGTTTTAGCCAGTTCCGAGTGGTTTTTTAGGTGGAACTTCTAGGAAATGATGTAATCATTTGACTATGACCCTTTGGGGTATGAAACAACACTTTTAGGGGTTAAAGATCCCTTGGTTTATTGACATATGTGATTGGGGTTGAAGTGCCCAAATATGTCTATAACAGTTGCCCCCTAAAGCATGAGGTTGTAAATCTTTTGATGTCAGGTAAAATGCTTTATCATGAGGATCCAAGGAATTTGGACTGGAAGGTGACCTGTATAAGATACAATATAATACATCATCATCATATTATTTTCATGATCTAGCTGAGGCGGGCATTCCCATGCTCAGCTTTATAAATTCGTTTTCATGTACATAGAACAGATAATTGTCTGCAGTTGCAGACCAGTGTTTCTTTATATGTAGAGTCATCATCCCTTAGCTTGGATGATCATCTGTGTAGCTTCTATGTACATTTGATGTCTTTATTTCCCTAAATATATCACAGCCTGGATGGATGAAACTAGATCCGGGGTCTTCAAACTCATTCAATCTTCGCCTGATGTACAAGTCAATCCATGTGAAAAGATGTTCTGAAGTCGAACATGGAAAGACATCACCTTATTACCAGCCAATAATGTAAGCTGTTAACAGGTGCGAGAGGAATCACCGATAATGATAATGACCCTCAAGGTACTACAGTAAAATTCATGTGGTGTGAATATATGAGTTGATGTTGAACACCATGCAAAATCTTTTGGTCGAAGGCCATTGATGTAAACCTATCGCCGGAAGTGAGAAACTTGCTATTGAGGCATGCAAGCTTCAAAGTACTGAAAGGGTTGTTTCTAAGTCAACTTCTTGGATAATGTACTGATGTCGACAATAAGTGACTTGTCGTAGGAGGGCCTTGATGTATCCCACATCTATGACATGAAACAAAGAAAATGATTTTCTGGAGGTGAAAACGATATGATGATACAAGGTTCAGCAATGGAGGTCATGAAAAATGGAGAATGAAGGTATTGCAGTGGATGAGGCATTAACTGGGTGGTAAATTCTATGAATGACTTCTCTTGAACATATCAGCGACATTGAGATGGATTGGTAGCGTTAACCCCAAAAGATGGATGGTGTGGAGGACCAATGATGATACGACCGGTGAATGGAATAACCCAACCTAACTCAATCATGGTGATGGAGTGAAAGTATCATGTTCAAGAGCGACCTGCTACCAATGAAGTTCTTCAAGTTTTCTTCCCTTTTTCCCCAGTCATTGCTGACTAGTACCTCTTTATTTTTTTCAAGCTTTAGGAGGATAACATATGCTTGCTCTATAATTTTCCCTTTGGGCAAACCTGTCGCTATGTTTTAGCAAGCCTAGCAACAATGAAACTTTTTCTTGTCTGGGTGGACAAGTTTGCCACTATTGTTTTAACGAGTTTAACGACAAAGATAACTCGGTCCTTTTCAGAGTTTGAAAAGGGACAAAAAGGAAACTCCAACAGTCCTTTTTCGTAGCATAATCCCTTAAGTCCAAAAAAGATTAAAATAATACAAAAGGGATGACTTTTCTTATCACTTTAACGAGCTGAAAAAAACAAGCGCTCGATCTTTTTGTCGGATAATCTCTCAGGTTGAAAAATATTAAAATACAAGAGGGATGGCACTTCCAATCACTTTAGCTAGCTAGAGAGGCCAATTTCTTGACAATCTTTTCATATTTAGTGAGTCCGAAAAGCGTTTAAAGTAGACTCATTTTTTGAGGAACGAGTGGCGTTTAGGGTAGCAAACAAGTTCTGAGTAATCTTGGAACTAGTTCCAGGTAAACTTCGAGCTTCTCAAAACATGGTGGTGTGAAAAGGTTGGCTAATAGGACCACTCATCGTAGCTATTCCTCAAAATAGTAAATAATCAAGTGGAAGCGTATGATCAGCCAAACAGATAGAGGTGATGGAAAGAACACAACCAAGGTTCGAAAGGAAGATAGAATGGCAATCACAATGGTTATTTACTGAAGGTGGGTTCATTTTTTAATGAACTTGAACTCTGGGGGAACATATGCTCATTGGCGGGTTTATTTTTTTTTAACGAGCTTGAACCTTGCGGAAACATTGCTCGTTGGTAGGTTTATTTTTTAACAAGCTTGAACCTTGCGAAATCATTGCTCATCTGGTTTGCATGCCCCCAACATGATGAAGAGGAGAGTCTCTTGTAACCAGATGGAAATCATTGTGGTGAAGCAGGACGGCTTCATCTAGAATAGACAAAGGTGAATGGTGTGACAGACCAATCACATAACCTACAAGGAAACTTATCTTTACAACTAGGTACATGCCCCCCAAGCTTCATTACATTCACTAGACAACCCATGATTATCAGGTGGATGGAATGAAGGTTCTTTTATGAGATCAAGTGAAAGAATCGACTTGGAATTTTGCTCCAGGGGTCCTTGTTTTACAGTATTTGATAGAAAATCAAAAATTGAAGGATGATTGGGGTTTCTTTAATAATCTTCATTGTTATCTTGAAGGTGGGAACAATGGTGGTAATATTCCCTCGGTTCTCTCCTATCATCATCGACTGAACGATTCCTTCGCCCGTAGAATGTATACGAGACCAAGGATCGGAGGAGGTACCATATTCTAGAAACCTATTTATCCAAACACTCGCTAAGTGTTGATTTGGGTTCACCACCCAGGCCCAGAAAATTGGTTGCCACAAAATTTCTATGGGTCTTGGGGGTAACACCTCGTGATGATCTATACTATTAAAATGGTCATAGTTCTTCTTAATCTTTGATGATGTAGAATATATCATATGGCAGGTTTTCGTTGTGGCCACTTCTGTCAGATTACTCGGAGGCGGGAGGGAAAAAGTACCCATTAAGGCAGGGTCTTTTATGGGACCTAATCCGACATTTTGAAGTGATTGAGAGCTTCCATGGATCATTGGAATGCTTCCAGTAGCTTGTGACCTATTGGGGAAAAAGGTTAGTTGGTCAAAAATTGTAATTCCACCTTGGAAGGGATATGCAATCTTTCTAAAATATGTTGACACACCAGTAGCCATAACATAAATCCAGGGCCTGCCTAGTAAGATATTGTAGTCAAGGTTTCCAACAATGACCTCGACATCAATTTATACTGCCTTGCCCCCAGTTCAACTTGCAAGTTACTCAATATCCCATATGGTGTGTATGTTATTCCATCGAATGCTTTTAATGTCATCGGTGATCGCGACAAGGATGGTGAGCCTAAAGTTTTCTAGCAACTCATTGACATAATACAGGTAGATGCCCCCTCATCAATGATTGTTCGATGAACAATTTTGTTGAGGGTTTTTACCTATATAAGGAAAGCGAGTTGGGCCGATAACTGAGGTTCATATCCTTTATGGTTAAAGGCCACAAGATTGGAATCCGCTGGGTCAATCCCACCTATTGCTGATGACAAAGCCTTCTTTTGGGAGGGGAAATTCTACAGTACTTCAAGTGTTGACATAGTGGATGGCGATTGAGCCAAATCTTCCACTATATTATAATTATGTGCTGCTCAGGCATGAGGATTGAATGTCGATTTATGTACTACTCCCTTTGGAGACTTTACAGTTAATTCAGGAATGATGGGCGGCACAACTTCTGACGAAGTTGTTGTCGAACTACTAGGTTGATTTGTACCCTTGTTGTTCAACATCTATGGATTCCCCTAATATTTATTCCTTGTTGATCAAAGCATAATTTTGCTGTTTTGAGATGGACAAAATAAGCACTTGGGATTTGGAAGCATGATTGATAACAACCAGATTAGTTTCTAGGTTTGGAAATGGATCAGTCAACGTCGCAGAGGTAGTTGAAGTCTCTAAAAATTTCACAACCTCAACTCGATGTGGAAAATCTCTCGCGAAATGCTCGTCGTTACATATTAAACATGAATAACGAGGTTTCTGTTTCCTAGCAGGGTTTTCAGAAGATTTTTCAGGAGTTGAATTTTCCTATTTCTTCTTTTTGTTTTTCCCTTTCTTATTGTTCCCTGGTTGCTTTGGTTCTTTTCCTTTGTTAGATGACACGAAATTAACCTCTGAGGCAAGAAGTTTGTCATTTGGTTTTTTACTAGAAACTGCAAGGTCTTTACCAGATGGAGCCTTTGCAGTTTGTGTAATTGATGTGCCAATCACGCCATCGACGGCAGGAGAGTCCCTGTTTGATTTAGGAGGGGGAGGAATGGAAAATTCTAGTCTAGGAGTGTCAGGGATTTTGTCATAAAGCATGCCAAACTGAGTATAGATCAAGTCTAAATATTGTGCACGAGAAATGACTTGCTCTTCAGTGACAACTCCTCCCTTGGCCACATCTTCTGTAATAGAAGGTAATAATGACCTAATAAACCACTGAGCTAGAAGCTGATCAGGAATATACGTCTTTACCATTCGACGACAACGTCGCCACTCATGAATATGATTGGATATGTGAGTGGCTGTTGTCTGTTTAAAGTTGGTAAGGAGTTCTGTTCCCATTTCATACCTTATAGGTAATTGAAAGTGGGTTAGAAAGGTAGTGACGAGGGTGCTGAAGTTGTCAAATGAAGCTCTAGGCAATTAAATGTATCATTTAATTGCTGGACCCATTAGCGTTCGCTGAAAAAGGTGAAGCCTAATCGAATCATCATTGAGGGTTTTAGATGAGCGCTACAAATGAAAAGTCATTACGTGATTCGATCGATCTTCACCCAGATTTCCATTGAGTTTAGGAATATCAGAGGGAAGTTTATGAGGAATCGCCGGCTACTAAGGGATGTAAGAAATTGGATCATTTGTCAGCTGGTTCAGATCCATTAATTCTAAAGTTGCTACGAAAGGCAAATATTGATTCAAGTTTGGCAAAGCATACCCAAGATAAGATGGGATTGCCTGAGAAGTAGGTCTTTACATACCAGCATAATGTATCTGATGCTGATAACTTTGATAAGGTTGATGAACATAACCATTATAATATGAGTGTTGGTAACCGTTTTGACAATACGGTTGCCCATCACCTGCAAAGCTTTGCTGCTCAAGTCCTCGGCAAGCTTGCTGGAATTGCGGTTGTTGATATTGTACTAGAAATGGTTGTTGGACCATTTGCTTTTGTCTAATACTGGATGTTTGACCAAGATGAGGGGTGATAGTACCCATTTGAGCATGAGTCCTTCCAGTTAAGGAGGCACTAATTTGAGGTTGCAACTAAGCCATAGAGACAAGAGGATGTTCTATTACAACATAAGAGACTTTAGGTTAATATACAACAGACAACGCTTGTACTTGCAACACAGTCACAATAACAGGTGTAGTGGGAATGTTCGACACAGGTTGATTTGGTTGCATTGAATATACAATCCTTGGTTATTGAGGCAGTATTGGTATCCAACCACTAGATGCAATTCTAGTTTGACTCGAATTTTCTTGTGAACTCTCATATGGTTGTTCTCCCGAAGGGAACAATGAAAAAGCATATTGCCCCCCATATGGCGGCCAGTGTGAAAAGGATAAATGGGTCTTTGGAGACTGGACTGCCCAAATTGATACTGACGTGAAGGATCAATTTGCTGAGTTTCAACATAAGAAATTCCAGATAAGATTCCGAATGAACAAATAGGAACAGACCATGCTGTCGAAATAGTTCCTAGGTGGACTCCATCTAGCAGTTGAGAACTAGTTGGGACAGATGGTATACCAGCGAACATTGTCAGAGTAGTAGGAGGAGGCTCTGCTGCTGCTATATCAGATGACACAGTCCTAGATGTTGATGGTTGTTCAGACATATTTAGTCTATCCAAAATATTTCCTAGCGATTCAAGAGGTACTTGCAATGAAGGATGATTAAAACAACTAACCTTTGTAGTAGAAGGATATAGATGGATCCCAGTTCCAAAATGCAATGGGGTACTGGATGGAAGATCTTGTACAATCTCTTCTATAGCAATCAGTCCAAGTGGAAGAGGTAAACCGTCAGGTCCGTAAAATATTTCTAGAGCCGAAGAAGGTATAGCTTTTGTAGTAACAGACACTAGAGGGGTGACACCCTCTGAATTCTGGAACTCAACTTCCAGATGTTCAGGTAAGTGAACTTCAGTTTCTGGATCAACCCTAGATGGAGCTGGTTCAGGGATAGAAGAGTTTACTGTTACACTAGGATCAGTTCTAATTTCTTCGTTTAACTACGGAACTTCTTCTGTAAAGGCAGGTGTACCATAAATAATTGGAGTAACTAGAGTCTCTGATGTTGAAACACAAGTTCCAAATAGACCAGGAGAATTTGACTCAGTTAAACGAGACCATTTTTCCCATAATGGTTTTGTTTCTGGAGTCAAAGATGGTTGAATCGCTAGTCTCCGTGAACGATGGGGTTTTGATTGAATTTCTTCCATGATTTTGGATTACTTTATCAATTGAAAAATTAAAAGGCATAAAGCTATTCTGAGTTAAACAAATTTTATGACGCTTTGACACAACTTGCTTTTTCAATTTTTAAGAGTCGAGAAAAAGTTAAAGGTGACTCTAGTCGCCTTCGATTTTAATGATCTTGAAGTGACAAGTGCTCAGATGGACCTTTTCTTTTAGGGAGTCAAAAAGGAACGAAAGTGACTACTATGGAAATCTAGACAAAGGGATTACCAAACCAATTGTAAAACTGCAATATACACCTTGGTAGTAAATTAAAGAGAAATTACCAAGGGCTTTACGTATGATATTCAATCTTCCCGAATGTTGTGTTTAGTGCATCGGAATCAATAGGACGATAGACACGGCTTCCTAAGGATAAATGATATCAGCCTATTGTGGTCTCCCAATATATACTCGATGGTACGGGGAGCACAAGTCTGTACTGGCACTTTTCGTATCAAAGAGGAGGAATCACCCACCCTTCAATGAAAATGATAGTTACCAAGTTTTACAACATTGGAACACATCTCTAGCCTAGACTTCTATATGTGTTTCATTAGGTTCCAAAGCATTTTTATGTTCATTGAGGTTTATTTTAGAGTTGATATTTCTTAGAAGTTTGTCTTTCAAGGTTCACTGTGTGATGTAGATGTAAAATTCCTAAATATGCAATCTAAAATGATAAACAGTGGTTTGTTTTCTTTTAGCAATAAAAATCCTACCTACTAAGGAAATAAAAATACGATTCTTTCAACAGAGAGTAGAGAGCACACACTAAATACACTTTTCCTGAATCATTTTCCACATGTAGTCTAAATGTAAATGCACATGCATGTATTTTTTTTTACGCCTCCTTAATGTGAGAATGCCAAAAAGGAAAACTAAGTACAGATCTGAACTATTTTCTTCAAAGCAACACTTCAACAATTTCTTTTCAAAATGAAAGGAAGACTAAAACGACACTTTTGATTTCGAATGGAAAACTTCTTTCGACACTTCAAATATTGACAATTCAAATCAAATACAATGACAAAAGTATAGTCCACTATATAGAAGAGGAAGGCTTTACAACACTCTTATTCTTGACTGAAAACGACAGTTACAACACTTTTGAATCAAAAGACGACAGTTCGATTAAGTTACTCTTGACAAAGGAGGACTGTAAATTATGAAAAATACATAAAAAATATTCACAAATCCTGATCAATGGAGGCTGAATAATGTAAAGGAAGAAGGCTTCAACAATGATATACTGATCATAAGTAGCAAAACTAATTAATAGAGATGAAAACAAGGAGAAAAAACTAATTTCCTAGGAGGAAAACAATATCATTGAATCATCGCACCTTTCCTTAAGGGAAATAGGGATGCATCTCACCTGCAACACATGGGAGATGTGATGCATATAGGATACCAGTTACAAATAGTGCGATGGGCCAGGGAATGAAACTGAGTTTGGTTTCTGCTCAAAATTTGCAGCTAAGTTTAGTTATTTCAGCTAAGCTATGATAGACAGTAAAAACAAAGTATAGGGTTATGATCTTAGGAGGTTATTGAGCTACCATCAGGGCACTTAGGATGTTTGCAAGTCAGATGTTTAGTTCATAAACCAACCCAGAGATTGACTGAAGCAACATTGATCTACTTTGCAAGTGCAGTTCAAAGGCTAGCTGGCTTAACTTTAGGCTCTGTCTGTAGTTTATAAAGCAAACAACAATAACAAACAAACAAACTAATCGCTCACCAGTGGGGTCACCATTTTGTTTCCAGGAAAACTAGTGTCTTTTCAATCTGCTAGTCCCACTAAGATGGGTAGCTATCTTAGAAACAAACAATCAAAGTAACTTGAGATTCCTTTTATGTATGATAGATAAGAGAGAACCAGAGAGCACCAACCTGAATCTTTCGCTTGGCTCCTTGCTTGTTTCCTCTGTCCCTTGATAGAGCTTGCCACTCCTTTCCTACTTGCCTCACTTTAGAGAATACCTGAAGAGCGAAAGCAACAAAACACCATCAAAGCATAGAGATCTATAATACCATAAACAATTCAGAATCAAAAATACATTAACCATATAATTGCATTTACAAATAGCAAGATTCACAAATACAAAAGTATATGGAGGAAAATTAAAACAACTTTATTAATAGTAGAAAAGAGGATTACAACCCAGTTTTCTGATCCAGCATCATCATCCCAGCATGAAAGCCCTCTTCACTTCATGAAAATCAATATCACCCAACAATACAATGTCTCAAAGAGAAACCAACAACACTTCCTTACAAATTACAAAATTCCGGCCTCTAGATCTCTCAGATGAGAGATCCATATATAGATGTCTTGCAAGGGGGTGAGTCAGCTCAAGGGTTTTGATTAGTGTCATTTCACTGATAGTTCTTGGTTCCACTTGGATATTTCATTGATCTCTTACTCATCCCTAGGCAAATTTAGAGAGGCAAGTGTCATATCAGAAGTTTCTAGAAGATTCCCTGGGCATCCACTTAGCAAATTGTCTTTGCCATTTGTCCATTCTCACTCATCACACCCTACAGAAGGCCTTTTCAACATGCATTGCACTTCCCGTGTCTAGAGGTGAGATGCATCGCGCCTTAACCATGGAGCAATCAGTATGGTCCAGTTTTAGCCAGTTCTGAGTGGTTTTTCAGGTGGAACTTCTGGGAAATGATGTAATCAGTTGACCATGATCCTTTAGGGTATGAAAAAACACTTTTATGGGTTAAAGAGCCCTTGTTTTATCGACATATGTGATTGGGGTTGAAGTGCCCAAATATGTCTATAACACATGCTACTCTTCCCAATTGATTCCTCATAAGGTCAACAACCTGTTCATGCCATTCACCTATATAAAAAATCATCCCTCCACAAGAATGATCCCTGACAACCTTGTTAGACAATGACATAAATACATAGATACATACATATATATAACATTAGCACAAAACAATCATGATCTCCTCAGAAAATGACATACCTACATACATACATGTATACATATATATAGATCGACAAAATCATGATCATAACATAATAACCAAATATCATAAAGTCAAGGTTAAGAGAACTTCCTTTATCCATGCAACGAATGTACAACATCGAGAAAAACAATTCCCAATGTAGCTAAGGTATCTGATGCCTCAAATTCATTTACTCTACCTTTGCTAGTTACCTTTCTCATGATTGCACTACCATCATCCATTTACACCAATGGACCCAACCAGTCCAACTGGCTGGCAGAGGCTTACCATCCACTATGCTTACTCATGGAACGAGCTTCATTTATGTCTTACATTACCTATCGGGTACCAAAAAGCTCTCCTTGAGCTCCATCAAGTTTCCTTTTTTCCCAACCAATTCTCGAGACTCAAAACATAAAAGATAAGCCAAGAAACAAACAAGAAGAAGACCATGAAAACCAATAACAACACGACTCCTTAAACAAAGTGGCATGGCCATGCACAAGAAGCAATGAAAAATCGCAAATCAATCTCAACAAATCAAAAATTACCAAAAGCAAAATACTAGCAACAACCACCATGACTCAATCGCCATGGTTCCAAATGCTTCCAAAGGAAAGCTCAAGCTGAGCCTTCTTCATAATTTCATGGTGGTGTCTTTCCATGCAATCCCCTACATCATACTACCATCAACACATAACTGTTAGTGCTTAAATAAACATTATGATACACTAGTTACCTTACCTTGTTGTACCAAGCATATTGCTTGCAACTGACCATATCCATCCCATCTCTCAAGGGTCTCCAATTCCCTTAACAGATCTACCTGTAACTAGAGACTAGCTAATATACCTGTCAAATACAAGTTCATGCATCTAGCACATATCCACATAATGTTAGACAATATTAAGGGTAAGAAGACTTCCTATATGGAAAGAACTCATTCATTTGGAATTAGGGTTTCCAAACATAGCCAAAAGAATTCATGCCCAATTCCTTTCCTTGAACTTTTCCTTGCTGCAATTGAGTGTCACTATGCATTGTCATGTTACCCATCTGTTAGTCATATAAACACATCATTTATTACCTTGTCATGCTAATACTAAGCATGTTACCCTACATCTACTCACACATGTGAGCCACCTGCTCCAATGATCAAGGCAACATATCTACTAATTTAAAATCAAACTTTACCAAGACTAACAATCAAGTCATAATCCATAGTCAACTCATAGTCATTGGACATAATGCTACAACTATCACCTACTTACGCTCATGTGCATATAAGCTGCCTCAACACATATGTGTTAGTATGACCATATTAAAACAATATCATTTCTTCATGCATTCTTACATACACATACTCATATCATGCAATAAATCAAACATTCAACAAACTATAAAGGTACCATGTTAGATAAATTAAATAGACAACATAATTGAAACCAAACAATCAAACACCAAATAGACGACCTAATCAAACATTCAAGCACCAAATATACAACATAAGAAAAACCCATACCTTAATGTATCTCAGGGGAGGCTCTCTTGTATGCACAATCAATCTAGATTAGCATGATATAACCTTACAACATATCAACTCAAACATAAATAATGTCATGATATCCATAACAATAACTAGCTAACATGTTCACATTATAACTTATAAACAATTGTCATGCATGCATAAAAATCACATATACACAGTCAGTCTTGATTAGTTATGACATAATATCAAAATTATATTAACTCATACTTGAATGTTGTAACCCTAACAATTTGCATAGACCAATCCAAATTAGTATGATACATATAACATCAAGATATTAATGTTATAACCCTAATCATCAATTTAACTAACATATAATAACAAAAAGTTATATATCATACTCATCAAAGACATATTACCTAATCATCAAGCTAATTATCATATAACAACAACAAGATAACCTATAACATACTCAACAACAACATATAACATAATCATCGAGTTATCTAACTTAAAACAACAATAGCAATGCATATAACCACAGGTTACTACCACACATGACTATCCGACACATGTGCTTATGACTACACTAATCAACTAGTATCTATCATGTATGTAACATCAATAGACATGTACATAAAACTAATGCATATAACAATCATGAACCTACATACTTGAATTCCCAACATACACACCTATATGACAACATGCTCTTGCCTCAAGGTCCAATGTTGCAACTTCACTTTAATGATCTGCATCTCCTACTCTATCTCAACCAACACATTAGCATAATAACATACCAATAGCATCATGATGATCTAATTTCATACAGTGACCTCATACACAACAACCTTCACCATGAAAATTCATGCCTAACAACATATAGACACTGACATGCATAACAAATGCATATACCACTATGATGACACATCCCACAATATCAACCTTAACTTTCACATGGCGACATCACTACAACCATGATCGACACCATGAAACTGAAACAAGCACATGGACTACAAACATAAGCAACACATATGCAACCAACATGAATGCATGACAAACACATTCACCCAAGGAGAGTGCAACCATGCTTTGATACCACTCTGTAATACCCCCTCCTCCCACATATACCCAAGTAACCAGGAAAGTAGGGCAAACATGCAATGAGAGAGGCCACTATAATGGATTCAACCTGCTTGGTGACCTAAAGGAAATGGAATCGACAGAACACATCAACCAGACCTTACACATCAACAACAACAACCCTAGGAGACATCAGCCACTAACACATCTTGCCTCTGGGTCCCATTAACCTTTTATGCATCCTAACCTCTATAATCTCTCATCCTATAGGCATGCCAGTGTTTAGGGACCTGTAGATGCTCTCACAGGCCTGAAAGCCAGCATCTAGGGACTTTTCCCAGTAGACCTGTGCCAACGTCCATGGAATTCATTAAAATTGTCTAGCCCATAATTACGACCACTGCCCATAACTTGTTGTAACTTCTAGAATCCATCAAAGATGTGATGACAAAGCTACTAAACTATAAAACAACCTCATGACTAAGTCTGACCATCCCCAACCTGGACTGAAATTCTGTCAAACAATTGGCATAAATGCAACCTATAGGTCTAGGATACAAGACAAAGCATGAATGGCTGAAAAAACTTATGAACCATGACAAGAAAGATCACCACCTTCTTGATTGAATAGTTATAACATCAATTAGATCTTGCATCCATGATTTTAACATTCACAAGTAAATACATGAAATAACCATGACATGAACTAGTGAATTAACCATGCATATAACCCACATAAAACCATGTGAATATCATATATAAAATAACCATTAAATCCACATAAAAACAAGTAAAAAGGTAAGGGAACTTAGCTTCATTAATCATAGGAAAATCCGACTAGGTTCAAGACTTCCACATACCACCTGATTGTAGACATGGTTGAACCAAATCTTTCTTTCGTTCAGTCACCCTTGTGCGATATTCGAAGCATGAATATGGGATCTCATAAAAACAAATCCAAAAACAACCAAGGGAATCTAGAGACTAAACAACTTCCACCCTCACAAAACCATGATCACACCAAGATTGGCTCTTCGATCACAACTAAATCAAACTTGGAATGTCATCTGGAATCCATCACTGTCCTTGAGGAATTTTCCATCTCCTTATCTCTGGGGATTTAACACAATCTAATCATGGAACACTACGCCGTAAAATGAGACCAATCACTCAGGATTTCTTGCAATCCAAACCCATATCACTAGCCCCTAAACCAAGACTCCTCCCTCAAGCTTTACCATGTATCCTGCCAAAACTATTAAAAGGGATTCCTAGGCCTTTGGGAATAAACCTTGAGACCACCTCCACCCCAGATTTTAAAATCCATCTGGAAAATCACAACTAAAAACTTAAATAAACATCCCAACACACCATGGCATCCAGAAAAAAGCAAAGTCTAGGCTGAAAACCACTCTCATAACCCAACAAAACAATGCCACTGACACCGAGAGAACTATTTACCAACATGTAAAGTCATGCATGTCAAATGCAGCTAGGAAATCATACATGAAATATGTTACATACAAGTATTCCTATTGAAGTTGTTTGATCCTACTTTTCCTTTCTTGATCTTTCCTTTCCTTCCTTTCCATTTTCTTGCTTTTCCTTTCCTTGCTCCAAAGAAAAACTCGAGAAAAGACTTGTTCCAAAGGCTTGCACTAACCAAGAGATTTCCAATTGATCCTCAAAAGCCTTTTTATCAACAAGGCCTTTATTTTCTTCATTTTCCATTATTTTCCTTCAATTTTGTCCTCACATGCAACCTGCGACTTTTCACCTTACATTTCTCCTAATTTCCTCTATTTTCATAAATAAATGTACCAAAAATGCCTTTTTACCTTTTGATGCCTTTTCATTTTCCTTTTCCAATCTCCTTAGCCATAATAAACCGAAACGAACACACACACCAGGTTGTCCTGCCCAACATTCATCATGAAATACATGTTCTTTACCCGTGGTATTATTTTTTCCTTTACTTACTTCTATTACATGAATTTTCACCGGGGTATATTACATGCTCAAATACCATTCCTTTTTTATTGTGCTTTAGGAAAATCAAAACTAGAATATGTAAGGGAAATGACAACTGATGATGCATTTTATCCCCACAAAGAATACATGGTTGAACATCCAACCTAAAAAATCCCTCCACATAGATAGCTACGGGATCATAAAGGACATGTTTTATTTTTTGAACTTGATGGTATTCTACAATTTGGTTGTCTTGATTGGAGAGTTCACTTGTGCTTTCTATATCAGACCATTGTTTCAACTATGTATTTTCAAACTCATTCCAACAAAAAAACATTCCTTAATCATGGCATCTAAGGGTAGCTCTACCTCCTTTTTTTTCGGATGGAAAACATTTTGGAAAAACTGATTTTGATATTGAAAATTATGGGATTGAAAATGAGCCTCTAAGACTTCAATATCCTTCTCATTTTTGTCAACAAATGTTTCTAAAAAAAACCTCTTCTCCTCGGAACATTTGCATGATTGTAAATACAAAGGAAAAAAAATTGAGAGCATCATCCACTTGATCATCATCGAACATATCAAAATAATCTCTAAAACCTTCAATAGGAGAAAGAACATCAACGTACTTTGTCATCTTGATTGATTAGGAAACTCTATCTGTGGTTTGAGCTTCCAATTCTTCGGTCAATGGAGTCACCATGAATGATCTAGTTTATGGATTCTTGACAATGGAGTCACCATGTGAAAGATGTACTACCTCCATTGTCTGATCTTTTTTCACCATCAGAGAATAGATCTTATTCTTTGTCATTCTTTCCTAGGGAAGATTCAACCTTCGTTGACTGACAACGTCATCAAAATGTTATCACTCATAAATTACCCAGCTATGGAGGGAAACAATTGAGGTAACATTTAAACTAGGATTTAAGATTGAAAATTGGCCCTTCAATAGGGAAAGGGATATCTCTAGACTCTGCTACTTAAGGTCACTACAGTAGAAAGTCACTAATACGCTTAGTGGCCACATTTGAAACTATACAAAATTATGAATTTGGTTTCAAAGGAAATTGGACCTTTGGGCATGGAGTCTCTAACAAAATTAGGTATTTAATATATACAAGCCTTACGAATAGACATAAACAAAGGTAAGATAGATGATGGTCTCTTTTACAAGCTCACAAATAAGATATGGTAGAAAACTACATATGACAAACATCAAAAACAAAGCACTGTGATTTCTTCTATGACATTTAGGTTCAAAAATGATTAATTATTTGAATGTATGAATCTCAACATCTAATATGAATTCTATCTCATTCAATATTTAATCCAATACTAAATAAAAAGATCATTTGAGTGACAATGAAGAAAATAAACACATGTAGAAGCACAAATAGGAAATCACTTGCACATGAATCTTTGAAAGGAGCCATACACTTCCACACATAGCAAATTGTATTAATATCCCAAAATTTACAATAGTACACAAGGCTTGTCATTTTCCAAAAGAATTATGAACAGTTGGTCCTCTTTCATGCCTTATTTATAGAATATTTACAAAAATGTAGCCATGTCTTTTAGGAAAACTTTAATTACAAAATATCAAAAATATCAAAAAGATTATCAACATCCAAAAGAAATGAATATAAAAAACTCATCATCTATATTTAATTTTTTGTTTGAAATTATCAAGGAAATGGTAAGATCTAATCCCCAAGTCGAATTGATGAGGAGGTTCATCAACAGTAGTTTATGATATTTTTCAGGAAAATTCCTAAAAATAAGATCCGAATATGTCTTCATATCTCCCAAATCATGATAATTGTTTAAAACATGAAAGAGATTTTTGTTAATGATCTTGTTCCAACAAAAGCCTCTTTCATATTTGAAAATTTCATTTCCAACTGTTCGTAAACTGCACTTAAAAACAATGACTAAAATAGGAAAAAAATGAGTAAAATAGAGTGTTACCATTTGATTTGTCAGTACCACCCGTCAGATCATAAGACACTATGCTACCATCTAATTTGTTACCATATCGTCAATCAATGAGAATTTGGATAAAGTCTTTGCTAATTATTTTCCATCAAATCTTGTAACTGCTTATGAAAAATACTATGCCATTGGTCCCTGAAAATGTTGGCTCTACACCCTAAAATCTAGAGATGATTCATTCGTTGTTGATCTTATTCATGAAATTTGGAAATTCTATTTTCTTGTATCATCTAATTTTAAAAGAATCACTTTCCTCTGTCACATGCTAATATAATCTCATCCTTCCTAATGTACATAACTTCAATTTCGTTGTTGGTTTGTGATTTATGTGAGCGTCAATACAAATCTTCCCTATGCATTGTTAACAGTGATGTTTAAATAATATTTTATGTGTTTCATAAAGGAAGTATTATAAACATCATGGCATTGGCTAAGTGGAATTTAAGTGAAATGGTAGGCGAGATGGGTGAATAAGATTATTAGTGGATATGAACATGGTTAATAGAATTCAATGTGGAATAAATGGAAGGAAAAGGAGATCTGAGCAAAATGCTCAGTGAAGTGGGTGAGTGGGAGTATAAGTGTAGAATTCCACATGGAGTGGAAGTGTAATATTGAAAAGTAAATGTAAGTGGAGAGAAAAGATAAATATGAGAATTAATAGGGAGGGTGAATTAATATATTTGATTTATTATTAAAATATAAAACTTATTTTTAAAAATGAATAATATATTTAATAAAATGATTATATAATATGGCGAGGGTAATTAGGCTTATGAATGGAAAAAAATCACATGAGCATGCATAAGATTAAATTCATCTACTGTAGATTGAGAAATGGCAGGATTAGTAAAACCTTTGGAGCACATGGCACTACCAAAATTTATGAAATTGGAAGCGCTAAAAAACTAGTTGAAATAACTAGCACTGCAAATTTTGAGTACTAACACCATGGATAAGTGAACACTTTATAATTTTTCTAGAGAAACTTGATGGGTTTTCATCATGTGATTGCAAGATCATTGTTAATTTTCCTTCATACTTTAGGTGAATGACACCTGGCATAACTATTACCTATTGTGATTTGATATGGGAGCACCACCATTTTAAACAGGGGCACAACCCACTGACTTTTAATTTGGAAGCTATTACTTGTTCAGAAATTAATCCATTCGCTAACGTCTAATTTATTAGCGCTTTTCCTTTTTGATCGTTAAATGATTGCTGAAAATTTATATTTCATCGTGCCCCAAAGCTTATTAAAACTTGGAACACTAGATTACGTTAAGTTTCCCATGAAACTTGAACTGTGATAACGGCCAGTTTAATAGAAGACTACATGAAGCAGTTGAAACAACAGAAGGTTGAGGGGTGGTTGTAAGAGAAGATTGAGAAGGTGTAAGAACAACCTTGCGCTCAAATGAAATCATGTGATTATTCATATCTTGCATTAACTATAAAATCACATTCATTCCAGGGCTCTTGTTGCTTCCATTCAAAGGAATATTGATTCTTATATTTTGATCCTCATATTCGAGATAAGTCTATAATACAGTGGTCATATTGTTGACAAATTTTTCTTCAATTTTATTTCTATATATAGGAGGAACGATGTTATAATAATGGATCATAGCAGGCTGAGTATGAGCTCTAATAACATATGGAATTTTATTATAAATTTTGCTAAACCTGAGATTAAAGGTTCTGATGGTTTCTCTAGCTATAAAGATTAAACTACTATATTCCTGAAACCAATTAGCAGGACTTTATTTCTATTCAAAATTAGATTTAAACCAATAAGACAACTCATGCCAAGCATAGAAGGTTTTAGGAGGAAAATCATATCTTTTCCTTATACAGTATTAATAAAAAGTTTCATGTGGACATCTAATGTGTTAGCCCCAATATTGTTACATACATTCAGAAAGGAACTTAGGTCTTCTTCAACAATATGGGTTCCATCTCTAGAAATCTTAGGTAGTTAATATTTAAACTTAGGTAGATAGTCTTCTATAGGAGGAAACTTTAGTGGAGACGATACATGCCAAGGAGTTGTGTTTACATCTTATGAAAATTTGAAAAGCCAACATTTCTTGATTATATTGTTAGGATCATTTGGATGCAAAGTAGGTTGATATTTACTGAAGACATTCCCTAGAGGAGATGCAATCATTTTGATAGGAGGAATAAAAACTGGAATTTGATTAATGAAAGCAGTGTTAGACTAATATAAAGACATTTTCGTAAAACCCTTCAAAGTTTCTAAATATTTTTTTTCTACCTCTAAAACTTGATAAAGATTCAAATTGAGGAGATATTCTTCTTAACAAATGGGATTGGTGAGGGGTTTGAATGATTGATGAGTTTATGTAGATTGTCGAGGAGTTTGAACATTGTGATGACAAGATCGAGAGGAAAGAGAAGGAGTTCATCTATTAATCAAGGGGATGAATTCTTACTAAATGTTGTACCAATTGTTGATCTGCAATTTCAATGTCTTGTGAAATAGTTGTCCAACACCTTTCAAGTTATTGACATTTTTTTGCAATGTCAATAGAAACATTGAAAAGACCGTCAACAATACTCATTTTAATTATTAAAATTAGGAAAAATAATGGGTTGAAATAAAACAGGTTGAGCCATTTATTATTTCAAAGTTAAAGAACATCTTTTCAAGAAACAACAATCTTTCATAAAGATATATTAATAACATAGGACTAAAGGTGAATAATTGGCCTTGATTGAAATCTTTTGTTGATGTTGCCTTATTTGTAGATAATAATGACAAAGCTATATCATCCTCATTAGTGCTTAGTATAAAGGGCTAAGCTCTAGTCATCAAAATTTTCAAAATAAAAATCTTGAACAAGCAGTGATATAAACAATAGACAAAAGCAAGAAACAAAGAAAGAAAATCCAATAAACCAAAGCAATCAACAAAATAAGAAGAAAATTTATCTTGTCCTTAGTATAATCACCATAAAAGATTTGATGATTTTTTTTGGGTGAAAAATGATGAGCCTCATAAATGGATAATTATATAGGCTCATTTTACCTCCTAACCAAGTCAAATCAACCATTCTCTTAGCTTATTATATGATTTTCTAATCATATTTATGCTTATAGGGTGAGTTGAGTTAGTTATGATGCCGTGTGGTCTAACATGTATTTAATGCAGATTATTGATGGATTTCAAGGTCAAAGTCAAGGATCTAGTGGTCAAATTGCAGCAATTACTCGAAGTAGACAGAGGAGAGTATTTATAGGAGGGAATACCCCTCATTTATTACTCCCAACTTCGAATTCCCTTCATTCACCTCGGAGTACAAGCAGTGAAATCATGAATTAGAAGGCAACCGAGCAAAGTGGAGGATGACTGATAGTTATCTCGAGTTTTGGGAGCCAAGCCTCCATAATTTTAAGGAAGCTATTGGTAGCTTCAGATGTATAAGTAGAGATGCCTAGGGCTTCACTAGGGTTGACTTTTTGCTTATGTAAACTCTGCTAAAATTTCGAGCTTATTTTTGTGTGATAGTTTTATGTAATCTTGTTATTTTTTGATAATGAAGATAGAATCCTTTTTGAGCTAGCACTAAGTTACCTCAGAGGGTTGAACCTCTTGGGTTAGGGCCCAATCCAAGCAACTAAGCTTCTCTTCAATTGTATTTGTATGCTTTACTTCAGTTGCAGATTAGTTTGTTGTTAGACATATTTCTTTTATGGTTAAGAATAGGTTTCTTTTGATGATTTAGTTGCTTTCTTCCATTTGTATTTTCTGTAGCAGGTTAAGTAGTGATCAAAAGAGATTCAAAATGCTAGAAATAGTGCCTTGGCTTCTCTTCCTCCCTCTGGGACCATGATTTGAGGCAAAGACTCTCTTGCTGCCCAAAAAACACAGATTTTCCTCATTCATAGGACTTCTAGTGTTTGCAGCTCTCTAGTAGGTTGATAGTCCAGTTTTGATTTGCTTTAGATCTTACTCATCATGTTCACTTCCTAATTTGCAATATTACCCTTTCATGCTTTCCTTATTTGTAGCATTTACTAGAATTCCCTTCTACACATCATAGTTTAGGCCATTTTAATGCAAAACTTTGTATTTTCCTAGGATGCACTCATTTCATTTGTTACTTGATTTTCTTGGTTGACTGTCAGTCTCTATGCAATAGATCTCTTCCAACATTAGGTCAGATTATCAGCAATCACATCCTCCATCTGACCCATGCCCTACAAGTCTCCTAAACCTCACCTCAATTCTACCCTATTTTCCTTCATTTTTCATAGAACTTCTTCTTCTCTCCTTAAGAAAATCCAATCATCTTTCTCTCTCCTGGTGATTCATGGTAGACCTTAGGCACCCTAACACCTTATTCCAACCTTCATCCACCTTTTTCACCCACTCTCACACCCTCAAAACAACAGAAATTGCTCTCGGCCTCCTCTTGTAGGACCCTATAGTTTCCATGTTTTCCTTCTGTAGATTTCATGTGTCCTCTTGTAGTTTTTCTTGTAGGCTTTCTTTTGAAGGTTGAGTGTGGGAAAAGCCTCCAGAAGGCCACCTAAGACCTCATAGGACCCATCCACACCATCCTACATCCTCCCAAGCTCAAAAACCACCCTCCAATGCCACCTGTTCGTTGCCACACTCACACACAATAAATTATATGCATGTGAAATTCACATAAAAACACATAAAAATCCAAAAATATATTTTTTACTTATTTACTTCCTGACATATCATGGTTAGATATTGTTTACTTCCTTGAGTAGGAAATGGCATTTCTTTCATGGTTTTCATAGTGTTTTTCGCAAAAGTAGAATTAGCTTGTTAAGTAGGATTTACTAGGTTTTCTTTTACATTCTAATCTTTCTCCTTTCTACAATTAGAATAGCCTATGTAGAGTAATCTTTCTTTCCTTTCATCACACATAGAGATTTTTCTGAAATCTATAGAAGTTGGCTTGAGCTCTTAGTGATCTCGCGCTGGTTGACCAAGTGACAACCTACAATGAGAACTAGTACTTGTGCATACAGCACCGACGCTTCCAAGTTTGTTACGAACTACCAGGTTGATAAAAGTAAAGTTAGTAGCCTAGGAGTTGCAGAATTCTTGCTGCAATATTGGTGCTCACCACTTTTTTGGCACCGTTTCCAAGGAAGCGTCAGAGTATTCTGTGATTACTTCTTTCTTCTATTTCCTATGCAACATTATGCTAATAGTTTATTTCAACAAAAGTAGACTAGTCATTTCTTTTCTTTTAGTTCTGCATTTCCTTGCATCCCTTTTCAATTCTGCAAATTTCCATTCAACAAGTTCATTTTAGCTAGTTGCAATTTGTTTTGTTTAGTTCACAATTTCAGTTTCTGCAGGTACTTTCAATGTGGGGAAAAAAGAAAAAAAGAACAACCAAAAATATTTCTTTTCATGCCTTGTAGGAATAGAGATAACTTAGGATAATTTTTGCCCAACACCCCCACTTCTTCACACAGCCAACCTTCTCTCTTCTTTGGTGGCTGAAATCAAGAAGAACCCTTAGGTGAACAACCAGACATATTTGAGGAACCTATAGGGGAAGAAGAAGAAGAAGAAGAAAACATTCCTTCGAAGCCAATGGCTGAAAATAGAAATGCTAGGGGAAATGGAGAAAGAATAGAGGGTACCTTCCCCATTCGAGAAACCAATGGGGACACCAAAATGAAGAATATAAGTCCTTAAGCCCAACTTCAATTCCATGGTCTGCCTACAGAAGATCCTGACACCTTCGTGTTTGGTTTTGTTTTCATTTATCGAACTTATGACTATGCAGAAGATGAGAAAAAGTTGAGATTGTTCCCTTCTACTCTCAAGGATGCAGCATTGTGCTGGTTCATGGGATTACCTGGCAATAGCATCACAACTTGGGCTCAGATGCAACAGGCCTTTAACGACAAGTATTGAGACTATTGTAGGTCAAAAGATACTAAATAAGAAATCTTCATAATAACCATAGGAAGTGATGAGTCCCTATAAGCTTATGAAGAGAGGTTCCAGCTCAGTTACAAAAGGGCCAAGTGTACACTTGACCCTGAGTCTCTGAAGTTGGTCCTACTTAGGAGAATTCGGGAAGACCTTTTAGACACCCTCCATCTACTGGCCAAGGGAGACCAACTATCCTATGAGGACATAAAGACTATTTTTAGAAACCATTCTAGGGCACCCAGAAAGAAAGGTAGGGTGAGTCAACCCATAGCCAATAACTCTTTTTCCAATTCATGCATTAAAGGTGAAATTGGAAACATGCTAGAAGACTTTAAGAGTGAAATGCTATAAAATCTTGCTATGAAATTGGATACCTTACATATCAAAAGAAACCAAGAGGAAGCAGAGAGGGCTTTGGCCATTTTTTTCCCTAAATGCACCAGGAGGCATCCTAGGAATGAATGCCCATTGAAAACTATAGAGGTTTGTTTAGTCTGTGAAGAATATCATTCTACAGATAAGTGCCCTTCCTTGCCCAGACTTAAAGTTGTATACCAAGGGGCCGAAGGAGTCACTGAACAAATCTATTACATAAACGAAAGCAGGCCCCATGGACCTAGACCATACCAACAGGGGATGCAAGGGACATCTCAGGAATACTACAACCCCAACACCTCCATACCTTCTTGGAGTCCCCCTGCTCACCCTTCCTAGTCCACACCTCCTCCTTGGTCCTTCACATCTCAATATCATGCCCAACCAGCCACCCATTCATTTCAATCCTATCCTCAGGCGCAACCTCAGTGGAATGCATCTCATTAGGGGTGGAGGCCCCAATACAACTCTCTTCCTACTCTTCTACCTCCACCACCTACCCAACCACAACCATTACCTTCTGCACCACCAAGGCAACCTCAAATGCCTGCCCAGCCAAATATGAACCCGAACAATAGACAGGATCAACAAGTGTATAGTGGGGAACCATCATGCCCAACTTATGCTATGGAGATTGGGGAAATTAACTTGCAACCCGAGAAAGTTCTCCCAGATATCTAGTCTCCACCCAGGGAGGTTGAGGAAGATAAAGAGGAAAGTGAACCTAAAGCAAATCCACCCTTTCCTGAGAGACTATCCATGAGAACCCAGCCTACCCCAGAAGAGACTGAACTCCTGGGAGAATTGAAACATTTATGTGTGAAGATACCACTTCTCCAAGCCATAAAATATATGCCTATCTACAATAAGTTGATCAAAGAGAAGTTATTTAGGCATCCAAGAAGGTGCAAGAGAGAGCTAGGAACATGACCATAAATAACGGGCACATTTCCAAGAAATTAACCCTATACCCTCCTGCCCAACTCTTGCTAAAACATGATCTACCTCTCTAGTTGGAGGAGGAGGATGAGGATGAAGTTTATTCTGCACCACTTTTTACATTAGGAATCACCATGGGAGGAAAACCACAAGATGAGGATGATATGATTGAAAATTTGACTCAGAATCCACCTCCCAGTGTATCGCCATTAGAAGACATAGTAAGAGAAACCCAAAACAACCCCTCAACAGATCTCTATGTGGTCGATCCCACTTCTCTCCATGTTAAAAACATAGAGTTTAGCCCAGAAAGGACATTGAAAATCAATCCATCCCTATCTGCTTCCCAGGAGAAAGAGCTGTGTATCATATTGAGAAAACATCTAGATGCCTTCGCCTGGAGTTATAAGGAGATGAAGGGAGTGAACCCTTCGATATGTACTCATCATGTACACATCAAGGAAGATTGCAAGCCAGTTAGGCAGCCTCAAAGGAGGATGAACCCAACACTCAAAGATATTGTTAAGGAATAACTGCATAAATTGCTTGATGCGAGATTCATCTATCCCATCTCTGACAGTGAATGGGTCTCTCCTTTGGTGCTAGTGCCAAAGAAAAATGGTAAGTGGAGAATCTGTGTTGACTATCGAGAATTGAATAAAGCCACTAAAAAGGACCATTTTCCTTTACCTTTCATAGGTCAAGTGTTAGACGGTTTGGCACGGAAAATTTTTTTCTCCTTCCTAGATGGGTTTAGCGGGTACAATCAGATTGAAATCAGCCCAGAAGACCAAGATAAGACCACTTTGACTTGTCCTTGGGGTAACTTTGCATATCGGGTTTTTCCTTTTTGTTTGTGCAATGCTCCAGCCACTTTCCAAAGAGCGGTATTGAGTATATTTTCTAAAATGGTTCATGATGCAGTAGAAATATACATGGATGATTTTACTCCTTATGGCTCTGACTTTCAGGAAGCTTTATCTAACCTAGGAAAATTTCTAAATAAGTATATTGAGATGAACCTATCCCTCAGTCTGGAAAAATGTGAATTTTTTATGACTGAAGGAACTGTGCTAGGTCATGCAATATCTCAACAAGCACTACAGGTGGACCCCAACAAAATTGCCATCATCCAAAGGGTCCCACCTCCTCAAAAGGTGAGAGATGTCAAAAGTCTCCTAGGCTTAGTTGGATATTACAGGAGATTCATTAAATACTTCAGCAAGTTAGCCTCTCCTTTTTTTGGCCTCCTAGGCAAGGATGTTGAGTTCATATGGTTGGAAAACTGTCAAGAAGTCCTAGATACCTTGAAGAGCAAGTTAGTCGCTGACCCAATTCTCAGAGGCCCAAACTGGGCCCTACCCTTTCACATTCACACAGATGCCTCGAACAAAGCAATAGGAGTAGCCTTAGGAAAAAATTATTAAAAGTTACCTTATGCCATATACTTTATACGAAAAAATTTATCAAAGGCAGAGTTAAACTATATAGTGACCAAGAAGGAACTCCTAGTTGTCGTGCATTCCTTAAAAATTCAGACATTATATCACAGGCTATCAAACATTTGTGCCCACTGATCATGCTACAATTAGATATTTAATAAACAAACCAGATGTCAATGCTCGCATTTGTTAGCGCTCAAATCTACCTTAGGCTGAAATAAGGTAAAACTCAAGGCTACATCAAACCACGCTCAGCCTCATAACTAGCCCTACGAGGACAGGAGAGGGCTCTCTCCAAGTCAATCTCGGCAAAAGGTAATCAATGAGGTCGAGATGACTGAATTGATGACTAATTTTAGGCTAGCTATGGAGTACAAGGACTTAGAAATTGATGTTTTGAAGTTTTGTTGAATTCAAGGGAAAGGCAATTTTGGGTGCGGGGATGAGGCACAGTTTTTGCAGAGGTCTACTTGGGGCAAGATAGGCGATTCTTTTGATGCCTTTAAAGTGATTGAATGAATAGATATGACTGGTGAGAGGTTAAGGAGAGCAAGAAACTTTCAGGGATTCTCCATAAACAGATGAAAACATGGAAAATTAAACAAACTTAAAGGCAGAGCATAGCAAATTATGGATTCTACCTTAACACTTCATTTTTTCAATTGCAGAAGATAAGAGAAGGAAAGCGATGCACATAAACAACTTACAAATACTGAAAGAAGCACACCATCAACACATAAAGCCACATGAATCCAAAATAGTGCTGCAAAACCCTGGTCTTTCCTTTGCCAAAAATGCAGATAAAATATGTACAATAGTGTATCAAGCTATTCCCAAGAGTCCAACCCTGAAAATGACTAAGAAAATACATAATATAAGCAAGCCAACACATTCCCTTGCCTCTAGGGGTCGAGCTCATCATCCTAGGAGCTGTTTCAACCAATTCTAAACAAAGCACTACAATCTAGGCAGTCAAAACAACTTGCTTCTATAAGCTAGGAAACCAATTCATTCATTAAATTTTTGCTATTTTGTGAATGAATCATCTAGAATAGGTAAAAGTGAGCCTAAAATAACATAAGGTTTCATTAATTACATCAAGAGGAATGAAAAATCACATCACAAGTCAAAACTGGTCAAACTGGCTTCATTTGCTGAGCTGAGGATGAAAATTGTGCCAAAAAACCCTGCGCACTGCGCGCTTGAGCCCTATGCGCCGCGCGCCTTTCCACCTATTTTTGGGGCACTTCCCGGCATCCAAATTGAGCTCAGTTTGGCTTTTTGGAAAGCCCTAGATGTCGAATTTCCAACCCAAGTGTAATTTTCCAATTTGGTGTCCATTTGACCCTCCAAAAGTGCATTCTCTCGGAAGGACTTCCTGCTGGTGCAAAAGGTGGCAAAAAGGTGATTTTCATGATGTTTTTGAGCTTTTTGGTCACCCAGAACTTGATGAAATGCTTTGGCAATAGATGAGGATATATAATTCATCATGATAAATCCAAAACTACAAGTCGTTTGTGATTTGGACCTCCCAATCTTATGGGTCGCGCGCTGCGCGCTACGCGTTGAGCCAAAAAACCTGTTTTGCAAGCCAAAAATTTCAAAATGACAAAATTTTCTCCGAATTTTCTCAAATTTGGAGTGAAGACCCTCTATCATGTGTTGTGCCCTGCCAATGAAGCCTCGGCCAAAATTTGGAGTGGATCGGGCTTTTTCCGTCGTTTTAGTGCTTTGCTCAAACGCCTCTTTAGGATCTTCATTTTCCCTTTGCAAACATGCATGCGAGCCCAATAGTGAGTTTTCATATGACGAAGCATATCCTTGTCTTTGTTTGCCTCCGCCAACAACTTATCCAAATGAGTGTTCACCCAGATGAGCATTGATTCTCGATCAATAGGTGTCAAATCACTGGGTCTCTTTCGGGCCAATTTTCGGTCTTCTCGGATTTTCCGCAGCTCATAAAGTGTATGCTCATCTTCCAGCTGTTTGTTGCGCTGCTCCAAGTAGTTGATCACCCACTTATCCATCTACAATTTCTTTTGTAGAGACTCATTCTCAGCCCTTTGCTCTCGGATGATCTCCTTTAGCTCCGAGCTAGGAGAGCTAGCATCAACATCAATGATACCCATGTCCTGACCTCCTGAAGGACCCTCATCAAACATGGGCCTCTTGCCCCTATCCTGAATCTGTACCTCTGCTGAAGAAGAAGGCGAGACCCCTTCCACATGATGTGGAGATAATACTCGTTGTGCTGATGAAGTCAACGAGACCCCTTCCACCCCTGGTGGAGATAGTACTCGTCGTGCAGATGCAAATAAGGCCCTGTGGCCTCGCTGGTATGTCACAAGTGGAGGAGCATTTATATGCTTAGTCTCAGGAATGTCTGGCTGGTGTGAAGGCGCTCCCTCATCATGAATTATCTCAGGAGGTGGCTGTAGCGCTGAAAAGTAATCATGAGAGATGAAATCCTCCCAAGTAATGCCCTGTTGTGCCAACTGATGCATCACTATGATTTTGATCAATGCATAATGATATATGCTCCTATGCTGATGTGATGGGATCTTCCTTTGTACTAAAGGCACCATCCTCTCTATGTTGCGACACATGAAAAGCGGAATGTTCATCATACGTACCCTTGTGAAATGCATCAACAAACGGACATGGTACGCATAAAGACGCGAGAATCTGCGCTCGCAACTGAAATATCGAATGATGAGTTTCATCAATGGTGCAAACTCATCTCTCAGGAACCTGAAAGGAAAAGTTGCGCTCAAGTTTCTCATATACCCGGGTTTGATATATGGCTCATAGTAGAATCTGTCTAATAGCTGCCATTTACTCCATTCCTCCCCTAAATTTGGTATCCCGGTGGCCTGAGCAATAGTCTCGGGTGACAAGGTGAAATTCACTCCAGCAAGGTTTACATGACCATCCTATAACTGTAGAACAAATAAACGGACTAGTTCCCGATGATGCTGAGTTTGTGAGATCATCTCACAGTATTGGAAACATGATTGGCGCCGAAAACAATCCATTGCAAGTGGGCAAGCTTGTCAATTGAGCCAAAGGAAGTAGGGCTCCCCCTGACATGCTGACACTTTTGCCACCTTTGTGATACCTCCGTGGCACATTTGGCACATTTACCTTCGGTGTAGAATCACTGTCATACTCCTGCTCATATACTGACTCGGTCTCTGACATGTCTTTAGAAACAAGATAGCTGGAATATATATATGCTGATGTATAACTGTGTGCACAATTGACTGTAAACTGTTTCTTTTGCTCTAAAAATGCTGTGACCAAGGGGACACAAATGTACAAGGGAATATTAGGAAAGGGAAAACATTAGGGAATTGGGAAACATGGAAATAAAAACAAGGGATTTAGAGAAGGGAAGGGACATGAAAATCTCGGATTTTAGGGTTTTGGGATGAGGTAGGGATAATGTGTTTTGTAATAGAAGTGAGGGACTAGGATTTGAGGGAGTATAGTGTAGGATTTATGAGGGAATTATTGGGGAAAAATAATGGTGAATATCGGGAATGGGAAACAAAAGGAAATGGGAAAGAATGGTAACCTTGGTAACATTCAGTTTTTGAAACCCTACAACAATTTTTGCATTCAACCCTACAACAATTTCATGGACAAAGGATGGTTTTCCACTTGGTTTTCTAAGGAAAATATATCATAAATCCATTACATTAACCGTTCAAAAACCAAGAACAAGTCATGGATATGAGCCTACCTGCAAATTTGTGCGGAGAGGAGGTGATTTGGTGTTTTTCCGAACCACTTTTGGGCTTAAAACC
Organism: Pinus taeda; assembly: GCA_000404065.3. Taxonomy (NCBI): domain Eukaryota; kingdom Viridiplantae; phylum Streptophyta; class Pinopsida; order Pinales; family Pinaceae; genus Pinus; species Pinus taeda. Next base: position 17,537 of record APFE030388817.1, on the reverse strand, counting down.
CAGTGCACCGCACGCCTCACCCAACGCGCCACGCGCGTGCAATTTTGCACTGTGTTTTGGTGCCTGATGCGTCGCGCGCCCCTGATACGCCGCGCGCCCAGTCTGATGCGTCGCACACCCCTGAAATGCTCCAACTTGCTTGCAAATCCACAATTTCGCCTTGGAATGGTGCTCTTCACTCTTGGTATGTGGAATGAGTTGAAAATGAAGTGAAATATCTTCATATAGACTCCCTTTTGATTTTTATTGGTCCATAACCCATTTTGTTATGTTTTGTCATTGACACTTTTTCAGGATTAATAGACTGTGACCTTTTTGGTTTCCTTCTTAAATTTGGTTGAAATAATGATTTTCTTTGATAATTTTTTTCAGGGATAGCTGTGATATGCTTTGGCAAAGGAGACCAAGGCTGCGCTTGGACGATTCAAGAACTGAAATTTTTGAATCTTTTTTACAAAAATGAGATGACGACTTATCTTCAAAACAGAGTTTTGAAGAGAAGTCCTAATTTATCTGTACAATGATGAAAATGATTGAAGTGACCATCTATCGAAGACATCCCTCTGGCCTGTTGGTCTTCTTAGACTTTGCAAAACAAAATGACTCAACCCTAGACCTAAGACCTAAAAATTTGAAACATGACTGTAAATGACCTTTGAAGTTTTATGAATAGACCTGAACCAGCAGTGCCAAGCATGAGGGGAATGAGTGACACAAACCATTCCGTCAGAGTTATGGCATGCCTAACGAAATGCAACTGATCGAAATTGATGGGACACCTAAACATGAAATGCAGAAAGAGCTTTGATCTCTGACGGAGGGATAACTAGACCAACTCTAACAACATTATTAAATGGTTTCTCTTACTGCAGCAGTTTGATCTGACCATTATTGATAAGCCTGGTAAAAAGAATGTTGTTGATGACATTTTTTACTAAATTTGCTTGCAGGTGAAGAAGGAATGATGGATCACCAAATGCCAGATGAACACCTATTTGCTATATCAATAATCTCTCCATGGTTTGCTGATATAGCAAACTACTTGGTTTCAACATAGTTCCCACCACATCTATCCTCAAAAGAGAAGGCAAGATAGTAAGGAAAAGTGCCCCTTTCACCTGGATTGGAGGCAATTATTGAGTGATAAACAATGTCTTTTTAACCCCTATTTATCTTCACATTAATTATCAATCCAGGCATGATTTTTTATCTCAAGATTTTACTCAGTCTGAGGTGGTCACTTGTTCAAGAGTAATGTTTGCAGTATAGTGCTTACAAAAGTACATGAATGCTGGAAACAAAATCTAATTGTAATGGCAAGAAACTTAAATGCTTTGTAACTAAATCATTGACTCAAGAAACTACAACAATCATCAGTCAAGGATGTAGTAATGATAACTCTTTCCCCTGTAAATTGATGTAAATGAAAATCAATCACAGACAAGACCCTCAATCTGAGAACTTAGACAACAGTAGTCAATGTTTGTTATAGTTGTAAATCTTTCTATCCACACTAAAGAAAATACTGGAAATAACAATTCAATCAGCAGAAAAGGAACAACAACTAAATCTATTGAAAAAGTCAAACAACAAAGCTTTAATCTACAGAACTGAATGGAGTAGCAATCTTAACCGAAATGAATTGAACAACAACCTTCAACTAATAAAGGAATTGAACAACAATATTTAACTAAGAAAGGAAAAACAAACCTAATCAAGTGTAAACACACAACGACTATAGAGTAACTGAATCAGTAATCTTATTCTAGCATAATGGACATTAACCATAGTCATAAAGGAATGGCAATTGCAATTATAATGGAATAGTAGTCAAATGAAAAACAATCACAACTTTAAGTGAACCGCAGTTAACTAAACAACAATCACAACTGTAAATGAACAACAGAATTTGAATTAGACAGTGAAATATTGTTTCAAAATGAACAACATGACATTTTAAGTTGTGAATAATAATCTTTCTATCCAATTACGATTTCGATATAACAGAGAAATTTAGTGAAATGTTCAAAAATAGAAGATTACTGAATAAAGTAAATTAAGTAAATGCAAAGGAAATCAAACCACACACGACTGTAATTGTAAAATAATGATATAAGAAGCAAGTGGATCCACTAAGGCCATGCCCTTAGCCACTAGGGAAGCACTGTTGCATTTACTCCAGGATCAGATAATGGAACAATAACTAAGTTATATATTAATCACAAATGGCAGAGTTACAGCGATCACTCCTCAAAGAGAGTCAATGATCAAAGTTAAGATTACAATAGTAAGTTCTACAAATTGACAAGAAGATCCACCCCCTAGGCTACCAGCACTGTCCCTTTTTATAATGGCCAGGCGGAAGTATCAAGAGTACCGATAAGTCTTCAAGTAGCGATCCCTTGGGATCAAAGGATCCTGAGGGATTCACTTTATCTTTGATCTCCAGTTATCGTTTTGTCTTCTTGTGCTGATACCACGTTTTCTCTTCCTTTTCCTGGACCATGCGCTCCGATCTTGATCTCCTCATCTGGATACAAATTCATTTCAAAGGGACAACAGTTGCTTCTACATTGTCTTTTCCCCCTGAATAGTGATTTTCTATTTCCTTCACTTTCTGTATAGAAAAAGACAATAATTTGTTACTTTGTGTTAATCACAAATCTCCTTAATTCTATCATAATTCTTTAACATATTACAATCTTAGAATGTAAAGGAGTTAGGATTCAAAGGAAAAGATAAAGAAATAAATGGTAAATACATACCTTTCCCAATGCTCAACACACCCCCTGCTTACCCTTTTTCATGCCTTCATGAAAAAATTGTAATTTACATGCAAGGTAGTGAGGGAATAGGCTGGAGAGGGATTTTCATGCAGTGGTCTAAAACTATGATGTGTAGCTAAAACTTCAAAAATATGCCCTGTCCTCCCTTTAGGAAATTCATATAGGGCCTTATACCCTACTACAAGATACCAGATAATTGGACTTCGAAACCTACAACCTAACCAATACAGGCCTTCTCTTAAGATGAGGTTACTATAGGTAACAAGGCGACCAGTAGCTAACTTAAAATTTTCATAATTGAATGGCTCTCTGTCCTGAACATTCTGATTGGAAGTCTTCCATTGCAGTTTAGCTGCTGCTATGGAAAGGTCTTTCATGGATAGGAAGTATTCTACCCCTTGTTGGACAACTACTGTGTGAATGGTATCCAATGTCTAGATCACACCCTTCTTTCTCATTAAGCTTCTATGCTTATCCCACAATTGTAATGGATTTTTCAGCTCACCCCTTACCCAAAGATCTAACCTATTCTCTTGTCTCTGAAAGGTATTATGGGCTTTAAGCCACTTTATTTGGTTAATAGCAAAAGAGTTGAATTCCTGAAGCTGGATATCACCCAGAAAAGGACTAGGGTTCTCCTCCATTTCATTCTCCAACACAAAATTATGCAAATAAAACTCACATAACAATCATTGGACTTTCACCCCATAATGTTTACAGCAGTTTATAAAATCATCAATAGTTTTTAACTTTATAGGCACCCCTACCTTGACAGCCTTAATTTTTAATTGTAAGTACCTTTCCATCAAAAACAAATCATAAATTTTGGCAGGTGCCCTACATGCTAGAACATCAGTATATAGAGAATAGAGAGTATCCATTTGACTCATACCTATGTCTACTCTATTGGTTTCCTTTATAACTTTTTCCTCTACCCTCAGAGATCTACCAAAGGCCTCACTCTCCGATGCATTGATGTTCTTTACTTGTTGCTGTAACTTTTGATATTTCCCCTGAGGAACAGTTTCTTTTGTGAGCTTTTCTATGGTTTGTTGGGCTTGTGCCAGATCCTTTTGACGTCTCACTATCCTAGGATCATTGTCCATCAAAACATTTTTGGGCTGGATATCTACCTGGGTCTCCTTATTGCAACAACTAGTTCCTATAGTCTATGTTTCCTTCTCATGAACTATTCGGTCGGCTATGACGCTAGAGGACAATGCCTCTATTTGGATGTCCCTATTATAGACTGCTGTGTCTTCTATTTGAACCTCTATGTTTGTAATAGCTGCATGCTATTCCTTGTGGTCCTGAATGGTAATGGGTTTAGTTTGAGTTCTTTTGGTCTTCATTTTATGGGGTTTCATCTGGATGGCTGCATCCTTTGTTCTAAGGGTTCTTTTCGAGATTCTCCCCATTTTTAGGACCCTTATTTGTTGTTTTATTTGTTTTACTACATTTAGTAGCCTTTGTTGTTCCTTTCACAGCCTTTTCATTTCATTTGTTTTCTTCGAAGGAACATCTGTTTCTTTTCTTGGGCCTGGGCTTTGTTCTTCAGGGATTGCTCCCTCGCCCTAGCTTATTTTCATATTTTCTATTTGGAACACTTCTTCAGTGTTCTCGTCCTCGTGATTAGGTTTCTCATGGGGGGCAACCCTACTTTAATCTACTATTTCCTGGGTGGTTTCTGCTTTTTCTTCTTCTTCATCATTCATCTCCTTAGATGCATTCTTGTTATGAGCAGAGTGTTCCTGTGATTGCCTTTCTTCTTCCTCCTCATCATTCATTTCTTTAGATGCATTCTTACAGTGAGCAGAGTGTTCCTGTGACTGTCCTGCCTCAATATCAAGGTTGAGTGAACTGTGGGGCTGGATATACTCACCCATGTTGGCCAAAATTTGGGCCAAGTCGTCTTCTTGCAGAGGGTTTCGTAATGGGTTTCCATTGGGTGGCTCTTCTTCCTCCCCTTCTTCCTTGCTAGAGTGCTCAGTTTCTTCTTCTGGTTCCTCTTCCAAAATTTCTTCTAAGTATTCTTATTTGATTTCCCCTCCTTCAAGTTGTGGGGATTGCTCATCCTCTAAGTCATATATCTAGAGGTTGGCTACTATTATTTTGGGGACTTCCCAACATTCCCCTGCTTCTCTCCAATCTGGCGGATTGTCTACGTTTCTATGGTCTAATTGATATGCTAGTTGTTCTTTTTCGTTTTGGGGCTGGTAAGGCAAATCTCCCATCTATTGAGAATACCAATTCTTCCCAAATAATTTGCTATTAAGAGAGACTATAATTGACTATTAGCCGAATTAAGCTGTGATGGCTTACTACCGTTTCTGCATGATGATATTTTCTTATGCTCCGAGCAACATCATGCAATAAAAAATTTAAATATGTGGGAAAAATTTACAACACATTTTTGTTTTAATATTGCTAACAATTTGAGATAGCGTGGTCTTACCATGTCTTTTCTCCCATCGCATGTGATGTAGCTGCTAATTATGCCCATGGTTCTCTTAGGGTTGCAGGCAAGACTCCTTTTCCTTTGATAGTAAGGCTCTGTCCTTCATCCCAGAAGATGGTTATGGTGTCTTGAAGTCTCACCTTTTTCTGGGTCCATACTGGTCCAACAGCTGGCAATCTCGATACTTCAACAATTATCGCATCTATTACTATTATTTGCCTCCCCCTCACCATGGAACGATCTTCCTGCAAATTCTACAAAAATTCAATCGCCACCATTTCATGAGACTATTGTAGTCGGTTAAAGTAGGCAATCCATCCTGCTCTCACTAAAATTTTGCGTGCAGCGTCGGAGATTATTAACACCTACAATTCACTACATATTGATCTGCCTCCCATTTTGTTCAAGCTTAGCATACTGTTAATTTTTACAGAGCAAAAACACATAAATGAAAATGGAACAACAAGTTGTTCAAGCTTAGCACACTGTTAATTTTTACAGAGAAATGACAATGGAACAACAAGTTGTTCAAGCTTAGCACATTGTTAATTTTTATAGAGAAAAACACAGAAATGACGATGGAACAGTAAGCTGTGCATATTGGGAAATATCAATACCCTTAAACTTGCTATTCCCGAGTTCTGATGGAGTCATAGTACCTCCAAATAAGGAGTTTACACTTATGCCATTGTATTATGGAGGTCACCCACACCCCCTGAAATGTGATAGGCCGTCCTCGGCTGGAAAATAAAGGAGCAACATGCTCGACTGTAGTCGTACAGTAAAATAAAGGAACGACGTATATATCCATGACATGATTACAAAAAGTAGCAGATTACTGAAATCGAGGCTTATGATGGAAATCGCGAATAGATATGGAAATGTTGTGAAATGATGTGAAAAATAGAGGAGAGGACAGCTGACGTAAGTAAAAATGCTTATGCAGTCATTATCCACTATAACCATTATGATTGATTTATAAATGATTTTTCATGTGTAAAAGGTTCGAAAGGGTTATATAACATAATATCATTTAAGATCAAGATAAAGATATAAGGAAAGGGTTTATAATGACTATTGGTGTATGAAAGTATGACTTCAATACCATCACCAGAGCTCTGTTGCCCACAGGTGTCCATAACCTTGACAAAGCTGCTTGTTTCAGCCTTGGAACCATAATCCTTTATGTATGCCTAGGAAAGTGTTGTGTGATGTCAGAATGGAGGCCATTGTACTAGCTTGGTAACCAAATGAATCACAATGCCATTCACCAAGAAGGAGTGAAAGGTGGGTAGGTTGGCTCATGATGAGACCTCCTATTCGAAGGAGTTTTTATTTTTCTGATATGCCTCTTGGATAATATCCCTGGTGTGGTGGCCATAGTGGGAATGCCACTTCACTACTTCCTTATGATCATGGTAGGCTGGCTCTTGATGAAACCCCCTATCCTTCATCTGACAAATCATGTTAATAATCATATAGATATATATTTTTCTCTTTCTTTTTTCTTTTCTTTTATATAGCACTTTCCTATTTATATACAAAATATGGCTCAACACTCCTTAAGAGGATGGATGGTGGAAGAAGTCTAAACATCTCAATAGAGAAAAATATGTCCTTATTCTTATTCAATAATAATGATCAAAGAGAATTATGAAAATTAAGGAAGAACCAACATGATACAAATAATCAATCAAATTGGTTTTAGTGAAAATAAGGACAACAAAGTGATATAAATAGTTGTGTCCTTTCCTCTTTTTTCTTATCGATACAAAGAAATTTCCCTAAAGATAACGATTTTTCTTTGGTTTGCTGATTTTAATATCCTCTAGTTTTTGTATTCTTGTATAAATGTATACCTGTGCCTTAAAGGGATCATAAACAGTGAACCATCATTCACAAAAAATCCTCTAAATGATGTTCTTTAAGAAACACACACAGATGCACAAAAAAATGCACTTAAAAAGTGTTGTTCCTTAGATGGAAAAATGTTGTTCCTTTAGAGGGACATCAAAAAGAACATCTGCATGAAAAATCGTAGTTCCTTTAAGAGGAATAGCAAACAAAAGAAGAAGAAAAAATACTCGAAACTGCTGTTCCTTAAACAGAATAGCAAATAAAGCAAACATGAACTAAAATACAGATCCTTTGGTGAAACAGCCTAAGATCATCCGAAATCAAAACTGTTGTTCCTTTGGAAAGAACAGAAAAAAAAAAAAAAAAAAAGCAAAGGAGGGGTATTCCTTTAAAAGGAACGTCAAAACAATCTGGTGCAAGTGTTGTTCCTTCGAAAAGGAACGACAAAACAATCTGGTGGAAATGTTGTTCCTTCGGAAAGGAATAGCGAAATGCGAAAGTGTTGTTTCTTCAAAAATGAACAACAAAAATGTGGAAATGTTGTTCCTTCGAAAAGGAACAACAAAAATGCAGAAATGTTGTTCCTTTGGAAAGGAACAACAAAATGCGAACGTGTTGTTCCTTCAGAAAGGAACAACAAAAATGCAGAAATGTTGTTCCTTCAGAAAGGAACAACAAAATGTGAAAGTGTTGTTCCTTCGGAAAGGAACAACAGAAATGCAGAAATGTTGTTTGTTTGGAAAGGAACAACAAAAACGAAAGTGTTGTTCCTTTGCAAAGGAATAGCAAAAATGTAGAAGTGTTGTTCCTTCGGAAAGGAACAGCCAAAACGGAAGTGTTGTTCCTTCAGAAAGGAAAAACAAAATGCGGAAATGTTGTTCATTCGAAAAGAAACAACAAAAAATGAAAGTGTTGTTCCTTCGGAAAGGAACAACAAAAATGAAAAAATGTTGTTCCTTTGTAAAGAAACAACAAAATGCAAAAATGTTGTTCCTTCTTAAAGGAACAAAAAAAATAAAAATAAATAAATAAATAAATCTGTATAGAAAGTAGTTTATATAAGCAGAAAATAAAATTTAAGAACAATGGAATTATTTAGTGAACCAATGCCGAGGAAAGATTATTTTCCTCAGCAAGAATCTTCATATCAGAATCTTCCCAGAGTTGCTAGTAAAATGATTCCCAAGTAAGTAGTTTATGGTACAGTCGCACTCAGTAACCATTTGATTGAAAGGTATGTCTAGATCCGTCAATAGTAGTCAATGTAATGGTGTCATTTTCATGCACTTTCTGTATTTTGTATGGTCCAAGCCATCGAGTCTGAAGTTTTCTCGGAAAATATTGAAACCTGGAGTCACATAGGAGTGCCCAATCTCCTTCATGGAAGATTTTCTTTTTGATCAGGGTGTCATGCCATTTTACTCTCTATTGTTGAATTAATGCAGTGCGTTGAAGAGTCGAGAGCCTAATTTCATCTAACTCGTTAATTTCTTGTAATCTATTAGTCTGGGCCTCATTTAAATTCAGACCAATCTCCTGTGCTGTTCTTAATGTTTGTATTTCGAACTCTATTAGAAAGATGGGCTCTTTTCCAAATACTAACGGATATGGTGAATAATCAATGGTGTTTCTCCACGTTGTTCGGTATGCCCACAAGGCTTCGGGCAATCTTCAAGCCCAATCACCTGTGTGATGCAATGGTTTTTGTCAATATTTCCTTTATTACTTTATTCATGCTCTCTACTTAGCCATTTGCATGTGGGTGATACAGAGTGGTAATTTTGTGCTGAATGTGATAATTTTTTAATGTTGCAGCAATTTTATTACCTACAAACAGTGGTCCTCCATCTGTGATTATGTCCCTTGGGAGGCCATATCATACAAATATTTGGAACAGGAAATGAATCACAGAGTCCTCTGTAGCTCTTGGAAGTGCCTCTACTTCAACCCATTTGGTAACATACTCTGTTGCTACTAGAATATATGTTTTCTAATTTGATGATGGGTTGATCGGACCAACAAAACCGAGCTCCCAACGCTCAAAAGGTTCGATTACTAGTTGTGGGTTTAAAGGCATTTCGTCGGACTATCCAGGGTGTCCCGCTCTTTGGCAATTGTCATAGGCTTGAACAAATTTCTTAGTGTCTTTAAATATTGTGGGCCAGTAATAACTTGTTTGCAAAACCTTGTGACCAGTGCTTCAATCTACGAAATGTCCGCCACACGATCTGTCATGAAAAGCTTTTAGAATGTCAAATATTTCATCTTCACGGACATATCTTCTTATGTGCATATCTGCCCCTGTATGAAATAGGTAGCCCCCAATCTGAGAAAATCATGTAGTACGTTGTACAATCTGTTTTCATTCATTGGGGGTTAGATGCTTTGGTAATTTGCCTACTGCTAAATAGTTTGCAACATCAACATACCAAGGTGTCTTCATAGTAACAACAAACAATTATTCATCTGGGAATTGATCTTCGACTGTTGCTGCGTCCACTGGCTTTGGCATTCGTGAGAGAAAATCAACTACAGGATTCTCTTTCCCAGGTCGATATTTTATTGTGATGTCAAATTCCTGCAATAAAATCAACCATCTTGTTACTCTACTTTTTGTAACATATTTTTTTGCTAAATGTTTTATAGCAGTGTGATCTGTATATAAAACAATAGGATATCCAGTGATATAATGCCTAAATTTATTTACAGCATGTATTATAGCTAAAAACTATTTTTCAGTTACGGTATAGTTTAGCTTAGCAGGAGACAAATTCTTGCTAATATAATAGATTTCATATGGTTTTTTGTCTTCTTCCTACCCAAGGACTGCTCTAATAGTTGCGTCTGAAGCATCCGATGAAATTTGAAATGGCAGGTCCCAATTTGGGCCTCTGAGCACTGGGGCTGTTGACACAAGATTTTTCAAATCCTCAAAAGCACGGTCACATTTATCTATAAAAACAAAATCAACATTCCCTGTCAGTGCGTATAGAGGTGCAACTATTTGAGAAAAATGTTCTATGAATCTCCTATAATAACTAGAAAATCCTAGAAAATTGCGTACCTCTATATGTGTGGTAAGAGTAGGTATTAAAAAAATTATTTGAATTTTGGCCGGATCTACCTGTATTCCATCCGCTGAGGTATAATGACCTAGGATGAGCCCTTCGGTCATCATCATATAGCACTTTTCATGGCTCAAGTAGAGCTTGGTGGCAATACATCGTTGCAACACCTTTTCCAATGTCTCTAGTGCTAGCTCAACATCATCTCCATATGGTGTAAAATCATCCATGTATACTTCGAGCACTTCATTTATTAAAATCTGAAAAGATACTAAGGATGGCCCTCTAAAATGTGGTAGGGGCATTGCATAGGCCAAAGGGTAGGACTCTATAAGCAAATTTTCCCCAAGGATAGGTAAAAGTCATTTTATCCTGGTCTTCAAGGGCAATCTGTATCTAATTGTATCCATTGAAGCCATCCAAGAAAGAAAATAATTTCTTTCATGTTAATGTGTTTAATACCTGATCAATGAATGGAAGGGGAAAGTTGTCTTTTTGGGTTTCTTTGTTTAATTCTCTGTAAACTACACAAATCCTTGATTTTCCATTCTTCTTTGACACCACTATTAGTGGAGAGACCCACTTGCTATCGGAGATTAAATAAATAAAGTTTACATCCAAAAGTTTTTGTAATTCAGCTTTCACAATATCTTTCAGTTGAGGGTTGAGTCTCCATTGGTGTTGACGGGTCTAGCATCTTTTTCTGTATAAATGTGGTGCATGCACGAGCTGATAATCACCCTATGAGTGACCTGAGTTAAATATTTATTAAATGAAGGTATTACAGATCCATGTGTTAGTGTGTGTGTCTATGTTATATAAGCAACGGATCAATCAGATTGTTAATACACAGACACTTGAAATGGAAAACAACAGAGAGACATAGCAAGCAAATACAAGGACAAAAAAATTAATAAGGAGTTCACTCGATTCTCTAGGGTTGTGTCTCCGGTCCAGCTCTCAGTGGTGACCTTATTTTATTGTGTCTTGAAGCAGAAAATTACAATGAAGGAGCTCAATGTGAGTCTCCTGAAATGGAATTTTGCTTGGCAAGGTGGTTCTTGGATGCCCCAAGCCACTAGAGTACACAGACTCTTTTCCTTACCAGCTCTTTGTGACCTTCTGGTCTACAATGGAGAGAGCCCAATGTGGTGCTCAGTCCGGACAGATCCTCTCTGGGATGGCTTGAGTCCCTTAAGCTCTCTGGTGCTCGATGCTTCCTTTTGTTCGCTCGGCCCTCTGTCTTCCATTATGTTGTTGCTTCACTGTCTTTCTTTTCCCTGTTCTTCCTTTCTGTGTTCCATCCTCCTCTCGAGGTTTTGGTTGTTGTTCTCTTTCTCTCTGTGTTGTTGTTTCTGTTCTCTGTCCATGGCTTAAAACCATTCGTACCCATGGCTCTTCGATTCCTCTTCCACTTCCCGTTGGATCACCTACTACACCTTCACTTGGAATTCCCTATTTGGCGTCATCATTAGGTTCACAGGGAGTGGCCACATGTCCTCCTGCAGCTGCTTCAATTTGCTTCATCAGTTTGGTTTTTCCATTACGTCGCGGAATGAATCTTCTACCACCTTGGTAGTCAAATTGGACGTCAAATCTTTACAAACTATGGGTTAATCCCCTATCAATTCCGCTTTCCCATCGGGCGTGATCTCAGTCATTAGATTTGGGGCCTCCAGATCCAACGCCATACACACGTTTCGCACGGTTGACTAGCTCGACCGTTAACGTGTAATGAGTGGCAGTTTTCTCTCTCCTCCTCTTGCCACGCGTCGACTACTAAGTGGGATCACTCCATTTTCGCCAATTCTAGTTACCATTTGAGGGTGCCCCCGATCAATACCACTGGTTCTCGAATCGGGTCCCACCTTTAGTGCTTTAGCCTTTTTCCTATGGTTTTCCCAACTCTCATGCGACTGAGCGCTTGGGGCTTCTCGAATTTGGGGTTTTTTGCCCAGTGATGTGTGATTAGCGATTCGTGCATCAAAAACCTCCTTTGTTCCCCGATCCGGGCCTCCTAGGGGCTAAATTCGCCTCCTGCACAGTCTCCATGGGCCTCGCTCAGTGCACTTTGATCGAGATCCTCGTTGTTCCACGCTGGCTGCCATTGCCATTGGTTTAGAGGTGTTTTTGATCGCTGTTGTAAATTCTTTGAAATCTGTCCCGACCTAGTATAGCCATGGATTTGTGTATCTTTCTTTATGGATCCAATTCGGACAATGACCTTCCCACTTAAAAGCTTTTGAACCACCAAAAGTTGGTTTTCTTTCAAGCATCAACTAAGTGAGGGTACTGTTGTCTCACTTGCCCAATCTCAATCCACTTTGCACTGCTTGGCTTTGAACCTTTGAGTCCAATTCTGAGGTACTCAACATCTCCTCTGCGCGTTGTCCTTACCTTCCTATCCAAGACTATGTCTTCCTACAATTTATTCAGATATTCAGGTAGCAGGTCATCAATAGAAGGCAATTGACTTTGCTCTTCAGGATCCTCAATCATTGAAGGTTCAAACAATCTCAAGCAATCTGCATTTATGACCGAGTAGATGTGCATGTAAGCTGGTAGATCAAGGTGAAAATCATTTTCACCAATCTTCTCAAGTATTTTGAAGGGTCCATACCTGATAGGCTTTAGCTTTTTACCTTCACCTTGCATCTTGTCCTTGCTGATATATAGCCAGATCTGGTCTCCAACTTGAAAACTATGCTCCATCCGATGCTTGTCATGCCTTGCCTTGTATTTGGCTTGGCTCTTTTCTAGCTATTCCTGTACTACCTGGTGGATCTCCTGGATCTGCTCAATGAACCTAGTTTCCTTGTCCACATCATTGTGTCCATCAACCGTGGTATCTTTAGCAAAGACAAAATTCAAGAGAGACCTTGGTATGAAACCAAACCAGGTCTCAAAAGGAGATACATGTGTAGAAGAGTGTTTTGCTCTATTGTAAACATGCTGCACATAACACAAATGTTCATCCTGAAGCTTAGGATGTTTGCTGCAATATCCCCTGAATAACTAGATCACTGTCCTATTAACTACTTCTATCTGGCCATCGGTTTGTGGATGAAAAGCTGTGATTTTCTTTAGTTGGGTGTCCGTCAGCTCCCACATACTTGACCAAAACTTCCCCACAAATAGGGTGTCTCGATCAGATATAATAGAAGTGGATAATCCAAAATAAACCCATACATGTTCAAAGAATAATTTTGCAGTTTGTTCACCTGTAATCTGTTTATTACCTTGACAACGCCAAAATTAATTCATAAACCGAAAAGGTCGAAGGGAACAACAAACCCACATTTTAAGCCAACGACAAGTTTTAAGCAATCACTAATGCAATTGAAATGGAAGGACTAACTTCAACCCCTTCACAAAATAACAATAAATTAATAAACCACGAACGCAGCAAAGGTAGCTTATTAACCGCTGTCCCGTTCAATTTAGTGACCTCGGATAGTGAAATAATTACTACATGTTTTTAAACATCTATTGAAGAAAATGGAAAGTGACAACGCCGAATTTTGCAATGAATGTGAACAATAAGAGACATTTAATAAAAATGAAAAGATATTGTAATATAATTATTTTTTGACATATCAATCGTTTACATCCCCTCAAGCGACGACTACATTCTGCAATTCCAATTTATAGATGGGTGGGAGCCCACTGTTTACATAGGAGGTTACGGACTCCTCGAATCCGCGGACTCTGACTCTGTTGTTAGCACCACAAGATATGAGTGACCCACAACGATTCTCTGCTACGCACTGAACAAATGTAATGATACGCCTAAAATCATTCTCATTCCTACATTTCACATAAAACACACTCGTAATCTCGGGAGCAGAAATTTCACAGACGTGATGCTCTATAACATACCCGCAACTTATTTCAACGCGGTTACAGCGGAATTGCTTTTCAATGACTCCATAACTGGCAGTGTCTTCTTCGTCGGGCATGTCGAACCAGGGCGCCAGAATGTCACCTTCTTTGTTGACTTTTCTTTTATCGACCATCTCTAACCACGGCACCACAATTGCATCTGTTCTATCAACCTTTGCACCTTCAGTGATGATTGCAGTGACAGTACCCCTCACAACCTTCAGCTCTATGTCATTGCAGGGTGCTAAGTCGTCCACCCACTTTCCCAAAGAGTATACGTGTCGCCTCCATGAGCGAGGGAGTGGATCACATACGAAATGCATTATACCACAGAACAATAGGTTGATCTTCGTATAAATCCACAGTCTGAGATCTGTGTTGAACTCCATTAATGCAGATATAAAGCTCAAGGCTGTAGGAATGAGCCAATTTACATTGGCCACCTTCTTCGCTTGTAGAAACAAGGCCACCAAATTTAAGATTTTCACAACTTTCTCCTCTGACGCTGATAAGTCCACTGGTAAAAGCCAATAATTATTTAGACACCCGCTGACATGCTGATTGTTAAGGATGACATCATCCAAGACTTCGTCCAAAGTCATGACACCGCCTGTAATGATTCCTGCCCAAAATCCTTTGTTACCCCTCACAAACAGCGTATCTGGTATCAGGGTGTCGGCGGCGAGGGTACAGTCAAGGACGGCCCTTGCTTGGGCGTCGTTGGCACGTTTGCAGGCGATGGCGCGGGCAGTGTCGGCATAGGAGGCCGCCCGGACAGCGCGACCGATATCTGGAGCCCGGGTAGCAGCGCGAGCGCAGGCAGCATCGATGCGATTGTAGGCGACGGCTGCTGCACGAGCGGCTCGAGCAGAGCGGACAGCGGCGGCGGTCTGGGCGGCGTCACTTCGGGCGAAGGGAGGGCCGTCGCGGCCGTAGCTGAGAGCCTGTTGCAGCGTCTGCAGTTCCTCCCAGATTGTGGGAGTGATGTAATAACGCATTTTCTTGTTGATGAACAACATGTTATTGTCCCTTCCCCTTCTCTCGAGGCGTGAAACGCTGTCCAAGTACTGCAAATCAATCGTACTAACTTCATCCCTCATGGTGCCCACGGTGCCCCTCCTCTCAAACGGAATATCCGCTTGGAGCGTAAAACAATTAGCTCTCTTGAAAACTCGACCACCACAATGTTTCAGCCGAGAATAAGTTGGGGATGTGAATAACCAGCCGATTATTCCTTGTATTAATGCCCCAACCGGTGTCACCTTACTAAATTGCCACAGGCCAAGGCATATTTGCAACACTAATAAAAGACTATCCAAAATGTGTTCCATTTCTTCTGTCGACATACTTCCTCTGCCAGTGATGAACGATGGGTGCGCTCACTTCAGTGTGCTAATTGATTTCATCTTTCAATAAACCGCAGCCTGCTAATCTTTCGATGCCATCTTTTCTTTTTGTTACAGGTCTCAGATGATATTCTCATCCATCTACTCGTTGGTTTACTTGTCCATTACGGTTTTATCTTCTGCTTTCACTTTGAATGGAAAAGCCAAGAATCAATTCCGGGAAGGAGATACTAAACGCTTAAAATGAAAACACAGTAGAGGACGACCGCCTTCGTCGTACTGCGAGTCCGAGATGATATCCTACATGTCACTGGTTTGCTTGTGAAGGAAGGATCGCATTTTCTTTTCTGAGGCATCACTTTGATGTAGCCCAGTGTTGAACGCACTCTCCAATGCCGCGAACATGTAAACCCCATCTCACCTTTACACCTCACTTCTCACCTCTGCTTTATCTCTTAGTCAAACTTATTTATATCTTTTCTTTGCAGGGTGTTTTTGGTTCACCAATGAAATTCTTTTCTTTACTCAAACTTGCTCATTTATCTCTCTGTCTCTCTCTCAAATGATCTTTTATCTCGCTTTCAAGTGGTCCTTGGTCTTTTATCTCGCTTTCAAGTGGTCTTTGGTTTACCATCAAGGGAAGAAGAAAAAAGAAAATCTCACTCAACTTTTTAAAAAATTAAGAGAGCATGATCAAAGTGTATTTCTCCACTAATTTCTTTTTCTGGACTCCTCAAGAGCGTTTTCAAAAGTTCTTTAAAACAATTGAATAGATACCCTAGGTAACCATAACAACGAATTAAAATTGAAATAATAATAATGCTTATAGGGTTACAATCATAGTCACTAAATTAAAATTGAAATAATAATAATGTTTATATAGTTATAGTTATTAGATCTATGGAAGTTTATACATGTTCATGTTATTGTTCAGGTTTGGTCACGGTTTTATTCTATTCTTGTTGAGGTTTTAGATGATTTTGAAACTTTTTGCTGGACACAATTGTGTCCTTGTATAAGCTATTTCTTGACATGTAGCGGAAATTATTATTGAAAATTAGATGAATTTTGATATTGAGCATGGCATGTTGGTGAATTATTGATAATATTGAAGATGAAAAAGATGGTGATTTTGCTAACCAAAATGAATCTTGAAGATGATTTTCAAGAATGGCAGATTTTCTCCAGCTTGGTTCCACCAAACTATGTGAATGTTTTTTGTCTTCACACCCTTGGTTGAAGGGACTTCGATATATCCTTTGACTGGGAAAGTACAACTATTTGTTATGATGTTGCAGAAGAAGCTATTAATTTTATAAGGAATGGACAATCAAGGGGTGATATTGTTGACCTTTCAAATATAACATTTCCATCTCCAAACTCATTGTTGGAAAAACAACAACTTGCTTTTGAAATTGTTTTAAGGCACTTTGCTGAATATGAGATTTGTGAAGCTCTTCTTATGATTGTTTAGCGCACTACGGGGCGCTGGGAAGTCTTTCCTTATCCATTGTATTTTTGAAACTCTTTCTAATTTTCCAAGTAATGGAAGAAGCCCTTTGCTTCTTCTTGCCCCAAGAGGAATAATTGCTTTTAATATACATGCAAAAATAATACACTCAGCTCTAAAAATTCCAATTAAAAATATGCAATCACTACAGGGGCTAGTAGTATTCCAAAAAGAAATGAGACATATTATATATATATATATTGATTGATGAAATGAGCATTTTAGGATCAATATTGTTTATGCAAATAGATGCTCGATTACGAGAAGCATTTCTAGAGAAAAAGAATTGTCCTTTTGGTGGCAGATCCATCATCCTTGTGTGCAACCTTGGCGAGCTGCCTCATGTGTGTTGGGTCCCTATAATACTAGTAATTACCCCATTACTATTGTAGTTGTACCCCTTATTAATATTGTTGTGCCCCTATTGTCCCCATATTGTTATTACTGTGCCCCATAGAATCCCTCTATTGTTATTTTTGTGGCTTTATATTATTATTGTTAGGTCGGCTGGGTTATATTGTGACTCCTTAGACTCCTATATATAGAAAGGAGGTTTTATCATTTGAATCATCCAGAATTGTTCATTTATGTAATGTAAAGGAGGTTTCCCCATCGAAGAGGCTGAATTCTAAG
>APFE030388809.1:0-10452 GCA_000404065.3 Pinus taeda | reverse complement strand
GCAGTGGTTTAAGGATGACCACCAACACTGGAATTCTTAGTGCAATTCCTGTAACTCTTCCAAAATTGGCAAGAAGCTGAAGTCTTCTGCTAGAGGAAGTGCTCCTATTGATTTGAAGAGGGAAACCTTCAACCATAAAAGGGAGGTCTCACCCCACATAAAAGGGAAAAATTCAACCTGAAAAGGGAAGTCTCAACCTGTGATGGCTTAAGGATGACCAACAACTCTGGAATGCTTAATGCAATTCCTGGAACTCTTCCAAAACAGGGAAGAGGTAGGAGTCTTCTACTAGAGGAAGTGTTCTCAATTTTGTTCATGGAATTCTTCCGAAACTGGTAAGAAGCTGAAGTCTTATGCTAGAGGAAGTGTCTAGATTGCCAACTAAAGGCATGCTCACAGGCATCTTAGTCTCTAGCTACAACTCTGAAACTGATGTGGCAAGTTGTGGCTCAGGCTCGCTTGATGTGACTTTGAAGCTTGTAGATGACCATCATTTCCCCCCCTGTCAGATACGAGGTGAGATGATGGAGAAAACTCAGCTGCAAGACTGTTTAATACTCTGGAACAAGTTCTGACATGCGTTTGAAATATCTTCTTTGTTGTTGATGCCCATTGCGAAGAAACGATCCATCCTAGATGAACGTTTGTTCTTACAGGATGTTTGT
Source organism: Pinus taeda (assembly GCA_000404065.3). Classification (NCBI taxonomy): domain Eukaryota; kingdom Viridiplantae; phylum Streptophyta; class Pinopsida; order Pinales; family Pinaceae; genus Pinus; species Pinus taeda. Next base: position 9,787 of record APFE030388809.1, on the reverse strand, counting down.
TTTTGAACCATCTATGTGAAGAATGACTGGTTTTATGACAATGCTTACATGGATGAAGATCAAAATAATGATCTTTCGAATGGCCAACTAGATCATAGTGTTGGCATTTCACAATATGTTGTTGTTGTTGTTGTGGTGGAAGAGGAGTAGAATCTGGAACAGCTGGAGGCGAACTGTCATGATGAGTACGTGAACTGTCATGAATAAATCCGACACTTTGAAACTGAATGGGCTTGGAGTAGTCTGGAATATGAAAGGACAGGTCCTTGTCATATCCAACAGCAGTTCTGTGCTTGTTGTGGACAAGTTGTTCCCAAGGTCTGATGATGGGCTTGGGAAGTGCAAATTGAGTTTCTGCATGTTAATGTACAATTTTTGCTTTATTGGGTACTGGATCTGAATGAGCGTCAACAATATTGTCTCACTGTTTATGGGAGTCTGTTTCAATCTTTTGAATAGAAACATATTTCAAATGATGACTCCACTACTATAATTCTTCCTGTTGTAGCTGAGATTCAAGCTGTAAAAAATCGATCTTTTCCTGTACATTTTGTAAACATGTCTGAATTTCTGAGAGAGATCCTATGCTGATTTGTAATGTGTCATCAATAATGGATTGTATAAGATTTTTCATGAACTCTAATACTTCACTGATTCTGGCCATTTTTCTTCAATGTCAGATTTACACCTTAAAAACCAATCGGAATTATTACTTAATGAAGAAAAGTAATATCCAATTATAGTACACAACAATATCTTGTATAAATGTGCAGCAAAAGAATCAGGGAATCAATGCATATTTATGTAGACAGAAACTATAATGGGTTTTAAATACAATGCCACAATTGGGGCAACAACAACTGCAAACTTGCTTGGATCCTTCAAGTACTCCTTCACTTTCAAATCAGCATCAACAACAAGTTCCCAGAATCCAGATTCTTTAAAACAGACTAGTAGTTAAAAAAATTGATGCACCGCCAACCCTGTTATTACCCAAAATCTTTATCACAGGCATATAAACATGCATCTCACCTTTTTACCCAAATCAAAAACCTCAATAGTTGGCAATTTCACATCTGTTGTGGTTCAAAATCATTCACCATTGATTTCATACTTTCATTAAAAGCCGTCATATATGGAATTATCTCAATTCCAATATCTACTCATCAGCAGGCAAATTCATAACTTCTTAAACCCGATGACTCAAATCATTCAAATGCTCATCAACCCAATAAACATCATTCATATATGACTAACATTCAATGAAACAATGTGCCCATGTTTTAATATTTAATTTAACATTATTTTAATCAATGAAAGGCTTGGACTTGTCCTTACTCAATCTTCCCTTAGAGGTCGAACTTTGGCAACACATATTAGATCTTATACATTCCAATGTCTCATAACCAAATAGTTCCAATAACTCTTATTCACCTATGCATTTTAAATAGCACCAATCGACCTCATTTAAGTAGTTAACCCATGTTCATGTGAAGGTTCCAATTCACATAGTTTATTTTTGTTTGATTTAGTGCTCATGAAACTTCATACGGCTTTAGTTTGAGGAAATACTAGCGCTCAAAGTGTAATACGAAACTGAAATCTGCTCATGTAAATTAACTTACCTCCACGATGGACAATCTAGCCCACGTAATTATTTTCAAACCGTTCCTTTTCATCGTGCCAGAAGAACACGCATATAATGCCAAAACTCCATAATAAAGAAAACAACGCACTATCATCTTCACCTTCTCTCTCAAAAGAAAAAAAAGAGAGGGCCAAGCCCGCTAAAGCAAAAGCTCATTTGTGCTATTAATCGAATCAACATCCACTTTGAATCACTTTCATATTCTCAAAATCTGGTGCCATATTCTTCTATAGCGTCCATGAGCTACAACAACAATTCCCGTTGTGTGTCAATGGATGATGCTGCAGCTAATGCAATCCATTCAAATCGAAAGCATGGAAATAATCGAATAACAAAACTCACATGAGCTTTCTCATTGCCTCGGATAAAGAAATGCTGTGTGAAAGTAGAACCCTTCTGAAGTATTCAAAGTTCAGCAAAGGCGTCAAATACTGCTACATCTATGAATGCAACAAGAAGTAGAACAACAATGGTGAAGTCTATGACTTTCCAGACTCCAAGAAAAGTAATGGAAAAATCTCCTTCAATAGATATAAACCACTAACAAAAATCTGTGCGGACCTGAAGAAGCTCGAGATAAGTGGGGAGATAAATCATGTACCAGGTCATTTTTGTAGATCATCAAGGTGTGCTGCAAATGATCCCAACTATTCTTCACCTGCAAGTGTGCCTACTAAGAAGTATCTTTCTGCTCAGAATCTCCAGCCTAATCAAGCTACTATGACTATATCATTAAGGTTTCATACTAAACTAAAAGGAGATGCTCCAAGCTCTTCAAAAACAAAGGATTCTAGATGTTTACTGAGACACCCTCCTTCCTCACATAGAAGAGCTCTCTTCTCCGAGCAAGATATATCAACAACTCCATAGTTAGATCATGCCCATACACCAGTTTTTCTTCACATTCCTGGGGGCGGATTCTGCATCGGGAGCCCGTCTGATCCAGATAAGGATTCCCTTTCCCGCCAAAGGGCCGTGGACACAAAGTCGATTTGTGTTTCAATCGCCTACAGGCGAGCCCCTGAGCATTGGTTGCTAACAGGATGCGAGGACTACATAAAAGACATTGCGTGGCTCAACCGTATTGCCCGACAAGAGATTGAATCCCAATGGCTCTCGCAGCATGGGGACCTGGAGCGTTCTTTCCTGGTTGGAGATAGCGCAGGGGAAAATTTAACCTACCAGGTAGCCCTGTCTGCTGCCAGTTTCGAAATCGGCCAAGCCCAAAGGCCAACGGTCAAGATCATTGGGATGATTTTATTACATCCCAGATTTCTGAAGGAGGAGACATTTATGAATCAGTCAATGAACTGAATAGTCAGACAGGACAGAGTAGTCAGGTGAATGCAATTCATGCAATGGAGGTGCAGATGCAATAATGCTCCCCTTTTTTTGTTTGTGAAGCAGTTAGGCAGAGGGACTAGAGAGCGTAGAGAGATCATTTATGCGTACAATAATAGAAGAGAATAATAAAGAATCATAGGTGAATAATAGACAGAGCGTGAGATACGTCAGAATTTTCTATTTGGGGAATTGTGCGCAAAGAATGCAGCTAAAATACGACTGATGAAACATTCAGTGAAATGCAGAACTGTCATATATATAGAGACAACAAAACAAGTGGCTCAAATTGGAGCAGGACCAACAATCGCCCTCTCTGATACCATGTTAGACACACATGGGAGCAAGAATAATATGAAAGATAAACATGAGAATACATTTTTTATTAACTGGACATATACATTAATAGTACATGTGGTGACCGTTGGGATTTACATCCCAAGGTCTCTTGGACTCCTTTTGTCCATTCGGCTTCCACACTAACCCATTTAGGATTAGGTTTCCAACAGTATGGTTCCTTTAGAAAAGGAACATCAAGAATCACAGACGCTGTTCCTTTGAAAAAAAAGAATAGCAGATGCCAAAAATGTTGTTCCTTTGGAAAAGGAACAACAAAACCAGCAAATGTCGTTCTTTTGAAAAAGGAACAACCAAGATGAAAAATTTTGTTCCTTTGGAAAAGGAACATCAAAAAAATACAAATGTCGTTCCTTTGGAGAAGGAACAACAAGAATCAAAATTGTTGTTCCTTTGGAAAATGAACAATAGAAATAAAAAATGTTATTCCTTTGGAAAAGGAACAACAAAAACACGCAAATGTCGTTCCTTTGGAAAAGTAACAACAGAAATCAAAAGTGTTGTTCCTTTGGAAAAGGAACAACATAAAACAAAAGTGTTGTTCCTTTGGAAAAAGAACAACAAAAAACAAAATTGTTGTTCCTTTGGAAAAGGAACAACAAAAGCACGTCAATGTTGTTCCTTTGGAAAAGGAATAGCAGAAATCAAAAGGGTTGTTCCTTTGGAAAGGGAACAGCAGAAAGAAAAAATTGATGTTCCTTTGGAAAAGGAACAACAAAAACACACAAATGTTCTTCCTTTGGAAAAGGAACAACAAAAAACAAACGAACATTGTTCCTTCGGAAAAGGAGCAGTAAAAAAACACACAAATGCTGTGCCTTTGAAAAAGGGACAGCAGAAATCAAAAGTGTTGTTCCTTTGGAAAAGGAACAAGAGAAATCCAACGTTGTTGTTCCTTTGAAAAAGGAATACCAAAAGCACACAAATGTTGTTCCTTTGGAAAAAGGAACAGGAAAAACACCTAATGTCGTTCCTTTTGGAAAAGGAACAACAGTAACAACAAAACTTTGTTTCAAAAGATATGGACACAAATAACTCAAGAAATTATGTACAGACTATAAAGAAAATAAAATTCCTTAATGAATTACATGTGAGGAAGACTTCTCTTCCTCCCCCAAAATCTCCATATCTGAATCTCGGTGTAGCTGTTGGCAGAAGGACTTCTAAGTGAGTGGTTTGCGATAAAGACGAACTCAGTGGCCATTTTCCTTAAAGGCATATCTAGAACCATCAATAGTGATTAGAGTAAGGGTACCATTGTCATGTACCTTCTGGATTACATATGGTCCCAACCAATGAGTCTGGAGTTTCCCAGGGAAGTCCTGAAATCTGGATTCGTACAAAAGAGCCTAGTCTCCTTCGTGGAAGACTTTATTTTCAATGAGAGCATCATGCCATTTAGCTGTCTGCTACTGGATTAGCAGTGTTTTGAAGTGGAGAGAGCCTAATTTCATCCAACTCATTGATCTGTTGTAGTAGATTAGTCTATGCCTCAGTTAGGTCTAAGCCAACTTCCTGTGTTGTTCGTAATGTTTGGATTTCGAATTCTATGTGGAAAATGGGTTTTTGTCCAAACACTAGCTGATAAGGTGAGTAACCAGTGGTACTCCTCCATGTTGTTCTATAAGCCCACAGTGCTTTAGGTAGTCTAGCAGTGCAATCACGTCTATGTGATGCAACAGTTTTCATTAGGATTGTTTCTATTATTTTATTGTTGCTTTCTACTTTCCCCTTTGCCTGTGGGTGGTATGGAGTAGTGATTTTATGCTAGACATGATTGTTGTTGAGTGTTGCAGCTATTATTTTTCCAGCAAAATGTGGTCCACCGTCTGTAATTATCTCTCTTAGAAGGCCATAAGGTACAAATAGGTAGAACAAGAACTATATGACAGAGTCTTCTGTGGCTCTTGGCAATGCCTTTGCTTCAACCCACTTGGTGACATATTTTGTTGCCACCAAAATATATGTTTTCTGGTTTGATGATGGGTTGATTGGTCCAACGAAATCAAGAGCCCATCACTCAAATGGTTCGATGACTAGCTGTGGTTTCAGAGGCATCTCATCCAACTGACTAGGGCGTCCCGCTCTCTGGCAACTGTCACAGGCTTGGACAAATTTCTTTGCATCTTTGAAAATTGTGGGCCAATAATACCCTGTTTGTTGCACTTTATGTCCAGTTCTATGATTAGCAAAATTTCCACCACATGGTTGGTCATGGAAGGCTTTCAAAATGTTAAAAATTTGATCCTCTCGAATGCATCTCCTGATATGCATGTCTGCCCCTGTGTGAAATAAATAGCCCCCAATCCAAGAAAAGCTAGTACTTCGCTGAACAATCTGTTTTTTCTCATTAGGGGTTAGATGCTTTGGCAACTTACCTACTGCTAGGTAATTGGCAACATCAGCATACCATGGTGTTTGAACAACGACAAAAAAGAGATGCTCATCTGAAAATTGATCTTCAACTCTTGCTGCATCAACTGGCTTTGGCATTCTTGAGAGGAAATCAGCTACTGGGTTTTCTTTTCCAGGTCGATTCTTGATTGTAATATCAAATTCCTACAATAAAATCAACCATCTAGTTATTCTTCCATTTGTGATAGGCTTGTTTGCTAAATATTTTATAGCAGAATGATCTGTGTACAAGATAATAGGATATCCAGTAATGTAACGTCTGAACTTATTGATAGCATGTATAACGGCTAGAAATTCCTTTTTACTGATAATATAGTTTAATTTAGCAGGGGATAGATTTTTGCTAATGTAATAAATTTCTTATGGTTTTCTATCCTATTCCTGCCCAAGGACCGCTCCAATGGCTGTGTCTGAGGCATCAAATGATATCTGTAATGGCAAATCCCAATTTGGTCCTCGAAGGACTGGGGCTGTGGATATGAGCTTCCTCAGATCCTTGAAAGCACATTCACATTTCTCTGTCCAAAGAAAATCAACGTTACCAGTTAGTGCATACAAAGGTGCAACAATATGTGAATAATGTTCTATAAACCTTCTGTAATAACCATAAAATCTAAGAAAGATACGTACCTCTGTTTGAGTGGTGGTAGTGAGAATAAGGAAAAGTATTTGGATTTTGGCTAGATCTACCTGAATGGAAGCTGCTGAAATATAGCGTCCTAAAATAAGGCCTTCTGTCATCATCATATAACATTTTTCATGGTTTAAACAAAGCCTGGTAGCAATGCAACGTTGTAGGACTTTTTCTAGTGTATCCAGTGCTGGCTCAAACTCATCCCCGTATGGAGTAAAGTCGTCCATATATACTTCCAGTCCTCCATTTATTAGGTCTACAAAAATGCTAAGGATAGTCCTTTGGAATGTGGTAGGGGCATTGCATAGGCCAAAAGGTAAAGCTCGGTAGACAAATGTTCCCCAAGGTCAAGTAAAAGTAGTTTTGTCTTGATCTTCAGGGGCAATCTGTATTTGATTGTACCCACTAATGCCATCAAGGAAAGAAAAGAAGTTATTTCCTTCCAAAGTGTCTAATACTTGGTGGATGAATGGAAGAGGGAAGTGGTATTTTTGCGTTGCTTTATTTAACTCCCTGTAGTCCACACAGATTCTCCATTTCCCATTCTTTTTTGGTACCACCACAAGCGGGGAGACCCATTTAGATGAGGATTTAGTCTTCTCTGATGTTGTCTAACAGGTCTTGCATCTTTTTCTATGTAAATGTGGAGTGTACATAACTGGGGGTCAATCCCTTTCATATCAGGGTAGTCCCATGCAAATGCTTCTTTATATTTCCTTAACATATGAATGATCTTTGTTTCTTGTTCAGATGTGAGGTTGGCATTAATGTTTAAGGTTTTTCCAGGTTCAATTTCCACAATTTTACTATTTGCAACAGATGGGACATGGATTGTATGATAATGCATATATTTTAGAGGATCTTCTTCTAATTCGTTATCAAATGTTGGATTTATCATATGACATTGTGTGCGAGATGTGAGTTCAGTTTTACTAATGAAATTATTGATGGCATCATCTTCTATTTGGTCTTTGAACTAAAGTGCTTCTTATATAGGTAATGGAGATCTAATGTTATCAGTAAGATATGATACAGGCTCCCTATTAGTTTTGACTATTGTGACACTTGGCTGTGCTGGGGGATATAGCACTAAATTCTTGATTCCCCTGGTTATGATCATATTCCCTTGCCGACAGCCAATATAGGCATCGGCAATGGTGAGCCAAGGTCTTCCTAAGATCAATGGATGTCCACGAAGTCGGGTTTTAGGATTTATTACCAAAAAATCGGTTGGATATTCCCAAGAGTCAACCGAGACCATGAGATCATGTAATATGCCCTTTAGCCTAACCACAGATCGATCAGCCAATTCTAACAAAGTGGAGGTGGGTTCTACAGATGTAATGCCTAGCTTTTGGCAAGTAGTGGTTGTTAAGATATTGATTACAAATCCAAGATCAACTAAGGCATTGGGCAAGGTTTGACCATAAATTTGGACAGTTACTATTGGGATTCTTGGGTCTTCGTATTTAATGGGTGTTTCTTTTCCTGACAATAAGTCAGATAAAGTGCCGACTACTTGAACTCTTGGATTATTTTTTATATTCGTCCTTGGTATTTTTATGCACAATTCTCTGATAGTGTTGGGTCCCTATAATACTAGTGATTACCCCATTACTATGGTAGTTGTACCCCTTATTAATATTATTGTGCCCCTATTGCCCCCATATTGTTATTACTGTGCCCCATACGAATCTCTCATTGTTATTTTGTGGCTTTAATTATTATTATTAGGTCGTTGTTAATTGTGACTCCTTAGACTCCATATATAGAAAGGAGGTTTTGTCATTGTATATCGAAGAATTTTTCATTTATGTAATGTAAAGGAGGTTGCCCCCTTGAAGAGGCTGAATTCTAAGGTGTTGATCTATCTTTTCTATCTTTTCTTGAGCTGGTTTCATAACATTTGGTATTAGAGCTTTGGATTCTAGGGTTCCGCTGCTCGAAGCACGTCATCGTGGAATTTTCACTATAAATTTTTTTTCTACGACGTTTCAGAAGTAAAAAAAAAAAAACCCATTTGAGAAGACATCGTGCTGAACCTTAGGTCCTAATTTCAGAAATTTTTGTGCTATATTTACGGAGATATGATCTGAGGAAGTTGGTCGTTTTGAAAAATCCTGAATTACATTCAAAACAAGTGCCCTAGGGAAAATCGTCATAACTTTCTCTGTGAGCATCAGATTGAAATTTCGTAAGACGGTACACAAAGACGACAGACTGTAGTTTCTTGTATATATTTTTCAGAGGAAAAGGTCAAAATAGTGACACGTGGCACTTCTTACAATTTCGCTCTTCTGAAAAGGTCTATAATCAGGTCACTGTGGGAGATTTGGCATAACTCTTCATTGGAGAATCCAATTGGGGTCAGACTAGTGGCATTGGAAAGAGGACACAGAGGGCTACCACAGGTCGCAATTTCAGAACTGGATGTTCTGAAAGTACAGAGATACATCAGAGGCCATATCGACCTCCTACAAAAAAAAAGATGTGTAGATTTTTTTAAATTTTTGCTTAAGAGTGGTTTGAATTTTTTTTTTAAGGAATTCAAAGGGCTAGTAGAGAATTATTATCGGTAAATGATGCCCCGAGGAAAGAAAATGCGAACACCTAGTAAGGAACCTAAAAGCTCTAGCATGACTCATGAAGAAGAGGAAGAAATGCTACATGATATATCAAAATTACAAGACCAAGTGCAGAAAATGTCAGCCTGACAAAAGCTAACAAAAGCTAAGATAAATGGCATGGAATCTAAAGGGCGTGGAAGCTAAGATGGATGATTTGAAGACAGATTTGAAGACATACATGGACAAATTGAAGATAAATATGAATAAGGTTCTACAAGAAATGGTCACTAAGGGTGAAAGAGTAGTAAAGGAAACTCATGATGAGAACAAAAGAAATGTTAATCATGATTCCATAGACTCTAATGTGAGATCGAAGACCCATCATATTCCAAAAATCGATATGAGGAAGTTTGATGGCAAGGATCCCGCAACATGGATATTACAGATGGAGCAATTTTTCGATCTCAATAATCTGCAAAACACACAAAAGGTATGTATGGCAACTTTATATTTGGAACCAAATCAATTTGTATGGTATCAATGGCTTTGCTCTCGCAAACAATTTATCACTTGGGCAATTTTTACGGAAGAATTGATGGCACATTATGAGGATACAAAAAGCAACACTTTTTTTAGCCAATTGATAAGTCTCAAACAAAAGGGTTCAATAATGGAGCACATTGAGGAGTTCCAAAAATGAACATAAGGGTAAAAGATATTCCAGAGGAGCATAGGATTGATGTGTTCATAGGGTCTTTAAAGGATAATATCCAACATGATGTTCGCCTTTGGGAACCTGATTCATTAGAGCAGGCATTCAGGTTA
>APFE030388804.1:0-11912 GCA_000404065.3 Pinus taeda | reverse complement strand
ACGGCCACCGAGAAGGTATGATGATTATGTTACTTCAGTTGCATTTACTGCTAATGATGATGAACCTCTGTGCTATCAGGAAGAAATAAAAGGTTCGAAAAGTGACAAGTGGAAAGCAGCCATGAAGGACGAAATGATGGCCTTAGGTAAGAATGGCACATGGGATCTGGTTGAGCTTCCGAAAGACAGGAAAACTGTGGGGTGTAAATGGGTTTTCAAGCTGAAACGGGGTGTGAATGATTCGGAAGACAGGTACAAAGCGAGGCTGGTTGCAAAAGGGTTTTCTCAGAAAGCCAGCATTGACTTTCATGAGATTTTTTCACCAGTAGTTAAAATTGTTTCAATTAGAATTGTGTTAGCATTAGTGGCTTTGCTTGATTTAGAGTTGCAGCAATTAGATGTTAATACTGCATTTCTACATGGAGACTTAGATGTTAGATGTTAAGACTGCATTTCAGCATCGCAATGAGAAATTTGTCTGCAGGCTCAAGAAGTCATTATATGGCTTGAAGCAGTCGCCTCAGTAGTGGTATAAGAAGTTTGATTCTTTCATGTTGAGTCAAAAATATGTTAGAAGTGGATATGATCATTGTGATTATTTTAAGCAATTTAAAAATGGCATATTCATTATCTTAGTATTGTATGTTGACGATATGCTTTTAGCAAGCAAAAGCACAGAAGAAATCAATAGGTTGAAGGCTCAGATGGCAAGGACATTTGATATGAAAGATCTAGGAGCAGCAAGACAGATTTTGGGCATGGAGATTTTCAGATACAGGAGCAATGTAAGCTATGGCTATCACAACAGAAAGTATATGAAAATACTTTAGATATTGGTATGAATAATGTGAAGCCTGTGTCAGTCCCTTTAGCTTCCCATTTTAAGCTTTCTTTGAGTTTATGTCCTAATACAGATGAAGAAAATGATTATATGTCTCGAATTCCATATGCCAATGTAGTATTGTGTTTAATGTATGCGATGGTTTGTACTCGACCAGATATTTCACATGCAATTGGGGTTGTCAGCAGGTATATGGAAAATCCGGGTAAAGAACACTGGTGAGTAGTGAAACGGGTGCTTCGGTATTTGAGTGGCACAAGTAGTTATTGTATCACTTTCAATAAGAGTAGTGAAATTGTATGCGGATATGTTGATTCCGATTTTGCAGGTGATTTGGATAAGAGAAGGTCGACATCAGGGTATGTCTTTACTCTTGCAGGTGGAGCTATTAGCTGGATGTCAAAGCTACAAAACATTGTTTCTTTATCCACTACTGAAGCAGAATAAATTGCTGCTTCTCATGCTTGCAAAGAAGCAATTTGGTTGAAAGGTTTGTTTGGTGAATTTGGTAGGTTGTAGGACAACATCAAGTTATTTTGTGATAGTCAAAGTGCAATAAATTTGGCTAAGAATCCGACCTATCATAGTAAATCAAATCATATACCGATCAAGTACCATTTTGTAAGATAGGTTATCACTGAAAGGGGAGTCTCTCTTGAAAAGGTGCATACAAAGGAGAATTGTGCAGACATGTTCATGAAACCAGTTCTGTTAGAGAAGCTACGCTGGTGTTTGGCTTCTCTTGGCTTGCAGAAAAGATAAAATAATAAACAAATAGGGTATCAGGCTAATTTTTGTCAAGGTAGAGATTGTTGAGATTTTCTATTTCATTAAAATAGGCAAAAATCTCAGTGTGTGACAACAATAGGAATTTGTTGCTAGATTAGCTCCAGCTTGTTGGGAGAGAGTTAATGCATCCTATATTTGATGTGAGAGGATTTATGAGGCAGTTAGATTCTCCTAGCTATAAAACAAGTATCCATATAGATTGTTTTGGGGTGAGAGAGTTTGTGAGGAACTTGATTAGTTATGTAATCTCCTATTTGATTAATAAAGATTTCCAATGCCTATGTTTGGTGGACGTAGCCTAGATTGGTTGGGTGAACCACGTTAATTTGTTGTGTCTCCTATGCATGATTTTAATAGCTGTGTATATTGTTTTGTTTGTTGTGCATCTTGGCTCTAACATTATCAAAGGGAATACAAATCCATGCAGGGTCACCATTTAAATTTATGGCCATTGAATGTGTGGCAATGAAGGGTGAATGAAGTGAACAATGTACACAGCCTGTGAAGTCGACCAGTGAAAGTCGTTGAAACAATAGGCATGAATTTTCCAATCTACATTTTGTGGAAATACATATGTTATGGTATTCTACCATGCCCAAGCACCGCCAACTATATTTACCATATATGGAGCGAACACAGAAAGTTAGAAGGATCGTAGTCTTCTTAGTCAAGATATAGTATTAAATAGATTGTTGAGCACTATTCAACAACCATTTTGCATGTCATAGGTTCCTCAACATTCTAGATGTGTGTGACACGAAAGCCAGTATTCAACATTTCTGAAACAATGTTGATCTTATGATAAAAGAGTTGTCCAACGATTTTGACGTGATTTTCTTTCTATCCCATGTAAGTGGCATAGGTTCGTAGATGCTCAAGCTTGTTCTAAACTTCAAGTTTATTGGCAATACAAACATTATGAGTGCAATTTATTGAGTTGTCTATAGTGCACCTCAACTGTTTTTCTTTAATCTGAGATTTGGATAACTTTAACCTTTGGAGGTTTCGATTGTGGCTACTTGGGCACCATCACAATGAACACTCCATTTGGGTTGTAACAATTTTGCACAAGATATTTTATCCTCTCCATGATGCAAGATATTTTATCCTCACCACGATGCTGGCTCGAGGTCTATGTAACTATATTTCATACTGACCAGTTTCTTGTTTTGAGTCTCATCGTTTGGGAATGCACAATTTAATTTTCCTTGTATATGAATGCAACCAACCATTGTTTGTGAGTGTGGATTTGGAGAATAATTATAGAGTTAAAATTTTGAATATAACTTGATTGTTGTAGTTGCCTGAGAGAATAAAGTTAGAGAATACCTTGCAGTGACATTGGTTCATAATTGTGAACAAATTTTAAAGTATAAGTTTGACATTGGAGAAGATGACTCAAATTGGTGAAGTATTAGATTTCTTGAAAACTCTAATACAACCTGCTACTGATGACAAAATCCAAATTAGAAAAGGCTCTCTCTCAGAAATTCAAACTTGTCTGCAAAATGCATAAGATAAAATATATTTTTTGGATTTTGAATCTCAACCTCAACAAGTAGAATTACAACAATGGAGTCATCATTTTTAACTTATTTTTTGTCAGAACATTGAGATAGACTCCCATCAGCAACAAGTCATTGACATTGAAGTTCATTCAGATTCAATGCCCATTTCAGGAGCAGAGTTGCATGTAGATGTAGAAATTCTCCCTACACTTCTCAACCCCATCATCAGACCTTGGGAAGAGCTTGTCAACAACAAGAAAAAAATCAGTGTTGGATATGACAAGGATGTGTCCTTTCATATTCCAGACTATTTCAAGCCAATCCAATTTCAAAGTGTTGGATTTCTTAATTACAACTCATACTAATCTGCTCCTCCTCCACAACAGCAGAATGTTATATGCCAACATTGTGACCAGGTTGGCCATATGAAAGATCATTGTTTTTATCTTCATCCATGTAAGCACTATCATAAAATGACTCATTCTTCACACGGATGCTTAAAAAAAAAACCTCCTGCAAGAACACATATTAATATTGGATGGATCGCTTCTTGCCAATTGGCTTCAACAACCAAGAAGATATTTCAGTCATATGTGATAATTTCTTCTATAATATTAAAACGTATTGCAGTTGAGTTTTCTTCATCTTCTCACCTTGTATTTGATAGGGGGGAATTGATAGTCATCTACAAGTTTCAAAGCCACATCAAGCGAGCCTGAGCCACAACCTACCATACAAGATTTAGAGTTCTAGCCAGAGACAAAGATGCCCCTCAGCATGCCTTAGGTTGGTGATCAGCCTCAAACCATCTATGCGGGGTTGAGACCACACTTCAAAGAATTGGGGACACTTCCTTTACCAGAAGAATTAAGTTTCTTGTCAGTTCTGAAAGAGTTCCAAGAATTTCATTAAGCATTCCATAGTTGGTGGTCATCCTTAAATGATTGTAGGTTGAGACCTCCCTTTTCAGTTTGAGGTTCTCCCTTCTTATGCAGGTTGTAGACCTCACTTTTCCAGGTTGAAGGTATCCCTCTCCAAAGCATTAGGGACACTTCCTCTAGTAGAATATTTTAACTTCTTGCTAGACTTGGAAGAGTTTCAAGAACTGCACTAAGTGTTCCAGTGTTGGTGGTCATCCTTAAACCACCCCCTCATACTAACATTTCAGAGAGCACATTCAGCCTAGTGCTCTCATCCATATTTTTGCACATTTTGTATTACAACTACCTTCTTCGACTCATACACACTCCTTCAGATTAAGGGAGGGAATTTTGGACACATAATCCTCTAAGGGTTATGGTGTGGAAGATAAACAGTGAAAGGGATTCCAAGAGACTTTGGACTATGGAATCCAACGATCACTCCAATGTATTATAAAATGTATATCATTGTGAATAGGAATATATTCAATGTTGATCATTAATATTATGTCTTTCGCCATGTAAATGTTTAACAAAAAAATATGTTAGTCATATTATGGATTTTAATGAAAATGCATCATTAGATCCCTAGGCTTCCTAAGTAAAGGTCTTAATCACAATTTTTTCTAGAATATGACACACAAAATACCCTATGACTGTGCCTTAGGAAATTATCATATAATGACAATCTTTAATGTTAACGAGGGATTTAAGAGTTGTTTCATTACGAGCCTATGTGGGGATTTTGGCAGCAACTATGTTGATAGACTCCTTGATCAATATCTCTTTAATAATTGCCAAAACGATTATATCTACATAGATGACTATTTAATTCCCCATTAGAAACCTAATCCTTTCTCTTTTCTTATAGAATATTTATTTCACTCAAAAAATAAAACATATACATTGGAAAAATACATGACGATATTAAAAATTGCATTCCCAAACATGGTAACCTTCAACACTATAATTTATTCATTTTTATATAATTAATAAATATTAAAGATCTAAAATTAAGACGGATCAAATTTCTTATTTCTTCACGTGTAATTTTTTTTAAAGTATATAATACAATGTGTTATTTTTCATTGTTTAAATTGTAATTTTGAATGCTAAATAGAGTATATATGACTAAATAAAAAATTTAACGATAAAAACTTATTTTTTTTCTATATATAGATATATATGAAATTGATATCGACATAAATTAGTTAACATAGATCTTTAAAAAGTTCATTTAAATCTCTTGTTAGAAATATTTTTGGAAAGTATAAGCTTTAAACATCTTATTCACACATTTTTTTTTACTTCTAATTACTTTACAACATATTCATTTTTTTTAATTATAGCTCACATTATTTTCTTATGTAAAACATAATTTTTATTTTAAAGTGACATGGATGGATGGACAAATTTACGCATCCCCTAATATTGAGATGTAGAATGAGCTTCTAGGCTCAATAAGTTTTTATATTTATATTTATTGAAAAAAATTATATTTATATTTATTTACAATAAAGTAGTATTACAAAATGTGTGTTGCAAGAAAGTTTAGTCTTTTCCATACCATTTTTAAATCTTTCTATGAAGAAAATTGCATATAAAATATTTTACTATAATACATTAAAAATGTGATATAAATTTAGTTATTAAAGAGGTTAAACAATAAGATCGAAATCTTGAGTGACTATAATAAGATATTCAAGTTATGGACTAATGATAGGTATGAAAATAAGTTTTTATTTATTTATATTGAAAAATAAATATTTGTTTTATAATGTAGCTCATCTATTAAGTTTGAGTAATTACTGATATTGAAATTGAAGATGCATTAATGTAAATGTGCATACAACCATAAAATTAGAGCAATCATATACATCATATGGTTAGTAAACTTCGACAAGCATAAAGAAGATTATTTTAGGATACATCTCACATTACCAACATTAAAAATATCATACAAATTAGCTAAATTATAACTTTATTTTAAATTATTATTATTATTAATTACAATAAGAGTTAATATATGAGTTAAATGCATATAAATTAATTTTTTTTTTTAGAAAAGTTCATAACCATGGAGATTCACTCCCACTTTATCATGTAGATTCTTAACCCGTAAATATACTTTGTGTTACACTACCATGGCTTAGGAATATTACATATCCAAAGAACCATAAGTCATGTTCATATTATTATTATTATTTTAATTAAGCACTTTAATTAAAAGAACATAACTATTTTTAAGATAAACATCTATCTTTGATATGTAACTAATACTAAAACTATAATACCTACCATCCACATAATAATTATTATTGTAAATAATTAGAAGTATCAATTCATAACAAGCATCAAAGAACTTATAATGCATCTCACATTGCTAAAATTTAAAAAATCATAAAAACTGATTAAATTATAACTTTTTTATTATTATTAAAAAAATTAATATATAATTGAACATTTATATATTTAATAAAAACATGTAAGAAAAAAATTAACCCTGAGATTCACTCTCATTTTACTAAGGATACTTTTAATCTTAAATAAAATTTGTTACACTAGCATGGGTTATTACCAAATCCCTAAGGGTTACCTCAAGTGGTCTAGAGCCAGATTTGAATTTCTTTGATATTGTTGCTAATTGTTGCTCATTATGAGTTTGATTCTCTTAAATTCTCATGCAACAAGGCCACTTACCTAATTTACCATCCACAAAATATGGAGATGTACCACAAAATTTCCCATACTTCCATTCTAAATAAATAAATAATAAACCCTTACTATTAATAAACTATAACAATCAATAAATAATATTATTATTAAAAATAAAAACAAACCAAACCAAAACCAACCCACCTGACTTCTTTAGAAGCAAGGCTATCCGCATAGCCTATCCACATCATTAAGGAAACCATATTCTAATATACACATTCATATTAATATAATAAATACTAATAAAACATATTCTGTTTAACCACAATGAGTATAATTTTATATAAAATATATCGTGCTTGTTTGCAAATAAAGCTAGGATTTTACATAGATTTTTCCAAGCTTACAAAGAGTTGATAATGCTTCATTTTTTTTGCAAACCTAGTATTTTGGATGTATCTGATTTGCCAACAAAAATCCCCCATTCTAGAGCCTTTATAACTGTAAATTCGACAAAACTGAAACATAAGATATTTACATTTAGAATTCATCATTTAAAAACTGAGAGAGATAACATATTAAAGCTAGATGTCCATTGGCGCTGGACTGTTGGGGTCCCGACCATTTGAGCCTTGGTTATGTTCACACTTGGTCGAGTCCTCCTTTGTTTCCTTATTGCTCTTGTCCACTTTAAGCTGCAACTGCTCAATTTGATGCATAAGTGCATCAACTTCATCTTCCATTTGATGTATGCACCCTCATTTCTCCAACTCTCTCTCCTGCATCAACAGGTTCTCTCAGCTCCAAGTAGTCATGCACATAGCTTATGTAGGATGGTCGAATTCTCCTTCTCTCCACAGAGGTTCCCACCGGTGGCCCCCCAAACCTCGCCATACAGTTGCACTAGGAGCCCAACTATGAACTGGCATCTGCAATTTGTACACTAGAATCCATTTTTCGATTGTCTAAAATGTTCCAGGACTTTTTGTAGCTCCCACTCAAATTTTTAGGGCACTTGACCCTATCCTCCAGCTAGGAACCCTCACAGAACCAAGGATTATAGTTGTTCTCACCTATAGTCATGTTCAACTAGACCTCCCTCTATTGTTCTAGTATCTAGTTAGCTCCTAGATTAAGCTAGAACTATATCCCCGCACGCTTCAGTAAAATAATGATGTATGCAGATCGAGTAACAACATGCAGACTCTCAAATGCCCACAAACCCTCCAATGCACTGACACCCTCAATTTCCCTCTGTAGGAATTTACAGGGTAAGTTCCTCAGACAGAACACCAAAAGGACACCGCTCACAAACAGATCACAGATCAATACACCAATATTTTGACGTGGTTAAAACCCTCAGCGAGGGAAACAGTCCACGGCCTGCGCCAACGTGGCTACTACAGGCAATTTATTAATAAAAGAATGAAAATTTACATAAGCTTCTCTCATGCACGGTTAACCTACAAATGACCCTCCATGCGCTTTAAAGAGAATTCATGGACCAATCGGGTGTCAAGCCACGGATCAAGTGTCGGTAATACCGAGGAGAGAATGAACCGTCGGATCACTACATATCGTGACCGTCGGATTGTAAGTTACAAAATGTATAACGGTAAAGAAACACACTTTACCTAACTCTATACTAGACCAAGTTGAACTTAACTATTTCCTATGTGTCGGAATATCCTAACATCCCCCCTTAAGAACAACTTGGGATAGGATTGAAGGATTTACAAATATGACACAATAGTAGAAGGAAGGAGGCACTAGAGCCTATCCCCCCTTAGTGACAACTTCCTGAACTCCAAGCATATATCGAAGTTTAGTGAACTTCGCCTCTGTGAGAGCCTTTGTGAAAATGTCTGCAACCTGATCATCTGTTGAACAATATTGCACTTCAAGAACATGGTCATGAATGAGCTTTCTGATGAAGTGCATGTGTAGTTCAATGTGTTTGCTGCGCTGATGCTGAACTGGATCTTTGCAAAGCTGAATGGCCCTTTGATTATCACACCAAAGTGTAGTCGGATGCTGCTGCTCAAAGCCAAATTCTGATAGGATCTGACGAAGCCACAAGGCTTCCTTACTAGCTTCCACGGCACCACGATACTTTGCTTCTGCTGACGAAAGAGAAATGGCAACCTGTTTATTACAAGCCCATGTAATAGGTCCTGAACCAAGAGTGAAGACATAACCGGCAGTAGACTTCCGATCATCAGGGTCACCAGCCCAATCAGAATCAGTGAAACCAACTAATAGAGGAGCTGCTTTGGAACTGTAATGAATCCCAAGCTGTACTGTACCTCGAACATAACGAAGTATTCTTTTAGCTGCTTTCCAATGACTTTCACGGGGGTTTTGCATAAAACGAGCAACAAGGCCAACAACAAAGGAAACGTCAGGATGAGTATGGGTTAAATACAAGAGTTTTCCTACAAGTTGACGGTATAAGGTAGCATCAACTTCAGGAGAAGTACAAGAGACTGAAAGTTTGACTCCAGACTGAAAGGGAGAAGGAGCTGGCTTACAATCTTCCATGTGAAAAGGACGAAGAATATCACAAGCATACTTGGACTGGGAAAGGGAAATACCCTCCTTGGATTGCAAGACTTGAAGACCGAGAAAATAGTGTAAGTGTCCTAAGTCTGTCATTTCAAATTCCTTTTTAAGGCTGGACTTCACATGGTTTATAAGGTTGGGATCACTACCAGTAAGAATAAGATCATCAACATAAAGAACAAGGATGATAAGAGAGTTTCCCACTTTCTTGGTGTAGACAGTATTGTCAGAATAACACCTAGAAAAGCCAGATTCTAAAAGAAAGCTATCCATTTGGGCATACCAAGCCCGAGGAGCTTGCTTGAGACCATAAAGAGATTTCTTAAGTCGACATACAAGGCTGGAGTCTGTTTGGATGAAGCCAATGGGTTGTTCCATATAGATTTCTTCATGCAAGTCCCCATGCAAGAAGGGAGATTTAACATCCATCTGATGGACTTCCCATTTTAAAGAGGCAGCAAGGGAAAGAACAAGGCGGATAGAGTTCATTTTGGCAACAGGGGAGAAGGTTTCAGTCTAGTCAATGCCTTCAACCTGTGAAAGCCCTTAGCAACAAGACGAGCTTTATGTTTATCAACTTTCCCATCTGGTCCATACTTTGTTCTGTAAACCCATTTACATCTAACAAGTTTGCGTCCCTTTGGTAGAGGAACAAGATCCCATGTATCATTTGCCAACAATGAATGATATTCTTCATTCATAGCTGTTTCCCAATGTGGATGGCCTGAAGCTTCTGCAAAAGTGTCAGGATCATGATTTACTGGAGCTTGAGCCAGTAAAGAAGAGGCTCTTTCAAACTGAGAACGTGTACGTCGCTGATCTGTAGGATAACCGGCAAGATCACCTGCTGCATCCCGAGTAGCACGGACCCATCTTGGAAGTTGAGGATCCTGAGAAGGTGGGGGAGGAATGTCATCCTCACTTTCATCATCTGAAGAAGAAATGTTTTCAAAAGTAGAAGAGATAGGAAGAGGTGGCACATCCGCCGGACTAGGCTCGCAGGCCGATTTATTTTCATAAAATTTTACATCTCTTCTAATGATAACATTTTTGGACTTAAATGGAATAAGTCTATAACCTTTTACATCTTCAGAATATCCAACAAAGGTACATTTCTCACTCTTAGGTTCTAAAGCTTTATGCTTTTCATCTGGAATATGGGCCCATGCTTCACTTCCAAAAAATACGAAAGTGACTTACATCTGGTTTAATGGAACTCCAAGCTTCTTCTGGAGTGATATTCTTTAGAACCTTAGTAGGAGTGCGATTTATTATATAATTTGCACAATTAATTGCTTCGGCCCAAAAACTAAGGCTGAGTCCTTTAGATTGCAGCATACAATTAGCCATTTCCTTTAAGGTACGATTTTTCCTTTCAGCTACACCATTTTGTTGTGGAGTGTATGGAACAGTATGTTGCATTTGAATTCCATTTTCGGTGCAAAAGTTGATGAATGTGTTTTTAACATATTCTCCACCATTATCAGTTCTTAGCTTAATAATTTGATGTCCATATTGTTTTTCAACAAAGGCTTTGAAGGCCAAAAATGTGTTAAATACTTCGCTCTTGAGTTTTAAGAAGTATACCAAGTGCATCTGGAGAAATCATCAATGAAAGTTAAGAAATACTTGCAGCCAGAGAATGAAGCAACAGGAAGTGGACCACATAAATCACTGTGCACAAGCTGTAAAGGGACTGAGGCATGCCAAGAGGCACGTTTTTCAAAACTATCCCGATGATGTTTTCCGAGTACACATCCGGAACAAACACCATCTCTGCAAGATACCATTGGAAGACCTATCACCATATTTTCTTTACAAAGATTCTGAAGGGAGCGATAGTTTAAGTGACCAAATCGCTCATGCCAAAGTTTGCTCACTTCATCATTATGAGCAACAAATACCGAGGGAATATTTGATGACCCAAAGTTGCGAAACTTATACAATCTTGTAGAATCATTAGCAACGCCAGTAGCTAAAATCTGTCTAGGATCTCTTAGGTCCTTAATTACAACATCGTGAGGTGAAAATTCAATGATTTTACCTTCACCTTAATGAGTTATCTGATATACAGATAGAAGGTTGCAGGATAAGGTTGGAACACATAATACATCATTAAATTGACCATTGTCTATATGAACAGTTCCAGTCCCTACCACATTAAGAGATCTATCATCACCAACATATATATTTTTGGTGTTACAATCATTTAAAGAAGAAAACATGGCTTTGTTTTTGGCCATGTGATAAGAAGCTCTAGAATCAATGAGCCACTCATGAGAATGAGATGAAGAAGATACATTTAGTGCATAGCCGGACCGAGATGCTTGACAACCACATGCAGAAAGTGCCATTCCTGAAGATGAAGTTGAAGTTGAAGAGTGCTCCAAATGGATGTTATGCTTCTTCATTGCTGCTTCCAAGGCTTCCATCTTCTTAAAGCATTTGGATTCTAAGTGGCCATCTCATTACAAAAGTGGAAATTTCTATCAGTCTTCTTCCCTTTGTTTTTATTTGCCTTATCATTTTGTTGAAATGATTTTTTCATTTTGAGTCTGAGTTTGCTTAGGACCCTTGTTTGGTTTAGGACCCTTCTTTTTAGGATATGACTTCTTAGGATTCTTTAAATTTGGTTGC
>APFE030388796.1:61043-97327 GCA_000404065.3 Pinus taeda | reverse complement strand
TTTTTCATTTCCATTTAACTTATTTATTATTTAAATAAGTCTTTGCTTGGACTATTTAACATGCTAACTGGATCTGCTTCTTCAACTTGTCCTGACGATGAACCACACTTGTTGGTTCGAAACGCGTCGACAAATGATCAATTATGTGATTTCGCCAAAAAAATTCTAAACAAATGCTATGGATCACAGAAGTCTAAATTCCTTGATATTTATTATTTATTAAGAAAAGGTAGAAAAGAATGATAATATTCCAAATATATTTTTTAATAACTAGAAATTTCTACGAAAAATCCTAGCTTCTTTTTCGAGACCTTGATATAGGTTTTATCCAGAGCCATTTGAATCAAGGATTCATAAAAAAAATTATATTCAATTCTATACAAGTTGCATTCACTTGCCTGTAACCTTGCCTCAGGAGTCCCTTGCACTTGAAGTTGGGGAACTGGGTGGTCGTACGAAAGGGGTAGGGTCATTAAGATGATATATATATATATGTTAATCATATTTCTTATTTTTTGGCCATGGCATTAACAACACAAAATGTTTTATTTTTGTGATGAAATCTTTGTCTTTGTTAGTTACAAGGGATGAACCCTCCTTTATCACCAAGTTGTCACTAATACATGTATGTATGTAACCAACATAATATGTTCACATATATAAAAAAAATTGTTATAGATATTGAATTAGGAAATTCGGGGTGAAAATCCTTTGGTGATTGATATGGAAAAGCTGTGGAAATTAATTATTCGCAAAAAATACCTCCAATCAACTTGGTTGCACAGTGTAGACAGGAAGCTTCATGGTATAAAAGCTTCAACAATTTGGAAACACTACACTAATTTCTTTGGTGACACAATTTAAAATGGTCAAACATATTTAGTTCACCTCTTCAGATTTAGACTTGGTACTTTTGAGCCACTCAACAAATGGCTTAACATTTTTCCACATTGAGGAGTTATTTACTTGAGCACCGAAAGTATGGTTATCATACCATTGGAAAATAGCATTTTCTAATATGTTATCATCATATAAAACTTTCAGAACCAAAGAAACTTCCTTGATTGCATCTGCACTAGCATGCTTGCAAAAAGCATCAATTGCATTCAAAAACAACAACTAGGAATCTTCATTATGAAGAAATTTGGACAAGTAAATATTTCTCTTTGCAACCTCCTTGGAAAATCCTTTGCCAGCACCTTTTTAAGCCCCTCAAACAACATAGTCATCAACTCCTAAGGAGAACCACTGAGAGATTGTATGTACTCCACCAACTAATTATGATACTTTCACCTTTGAAGAAAATCATTAAAATCAACAAGAAGATTAGCGTGAATTCTTAGCCCTTTAACTATCTTCAAGTTTTTCTCATCAACGTCACTCTTTTACTCCTTATCGTCACTTCTGGCATAATTTCTATGGATTTCTTACCATTCCGTTGTAGTGACTACAACACCCTCCAAAATTTTGGCTCGCATGCAAATTTCAGAGCCTACCTTGGATCCTGTGATCGGTCATCCTTGGTCACTTATTGGTAAGATGATGATTTCAAGCTCCCCTCCTTGATCCTAAGAGTTGTCTGCGTTCACATCTTTATGCAGCGTGTGTCATTTTCGGGCATAGGGGTTGTTGTTTGTCATGTAAAGGGAATATTATCTTGCCTCAAGGGAATTGTGTGCATAATGTGGTTGTCAGCACATAAACATGTTTCCCTCTCACTTCACACACTCTTGTCATGAAGGTTTTTGCATCAAGCAAAGTATGTCTTATGCATCCTGTATGGTCTATGTTGTGTCATTAAGTGTCTGTGTGCGATCACAGTAAAGTCTTGTCAATGTTTACATATGTTTCATTGATCTCACACTTAGCCATTTTCCTGAGCAACTTAGCCACATCCAAATTTCTAGAACTGTGTGCTTTTCTTATGCAACTATCAAGCTCCCTCCCTTGCCTACTGAAAACATGCAACGCGCAGAGCCACCAACCTCCCTTTCCTATTGAAACCTCGCATCCCGCAGAGACCCCAACCAACACTACTCTAGAAAAATGCGCAGAGTAGTCAGGCAACCAACAATTCTCTCTAGAAATGCGAAGAGCAGTCCCGTTGCACTGCATTCAGAAATTGCGCAGAGGTATCCTCCCAGGAACCCCAGCCCACAGCAGTGTCCTATGCCTCAAAACTGTGCACTATTGTCTAAACTAACCTATCTGTCTTGCATGCAAAAACTGTGCAGACGAGCCTCCCCAAGCCTCATTCTGACAACAGACATTGTTCATTGAAATTGCGCAGATCTACCTCTCAGTGACTACAGGAAAAGGTGACATGCTGAGATCACTCCCAGGGAGTTGAGGAGAAGGACCAAGGAAGCAAGTAATAGAAAATATCAGGACTGCATGCAAACTCCGTCAGACGCATGATCATCTTGAGGGTAAGTATGGTAAGTAAAAAACACCTTTCGAAATACACCTCTTAGTTGAGTTTGCAGCACTGCTTGTCATTGTCATATCATCCTGTCCTTAGTAACATGCATGTGCGCAAACACGAAAAGCCATTTTATGTGTTTCTTCTACATGCCTTGATTTGTTTTCACTTATTTGACCAACTATCATCTTCAACATGCTGATTTCTATGTCATGCTTGCGACCTCATTTTGGTGATGTTGAAGGTTGTGTTTGAGTTGTGTTCTTTATGTAAACATTTATCACACTCACACATGATGTTGTAAGTACTATTGCACAAGTATCGCTGCGGTCGTCTGACGATCTATCACAAGTGACACACTTGTTGACCGCACCGTTGGTTAGTCATACTGAGTGCATGTTGTCTTGATGGTTCAAGGTGTCTTGTCGACAAGTCATGTCAAGTGTGTGTTCGCAAGGTCATGCATGTACAAAGTCACTCGTTCACACACTTAGTCATTTTGGTGAGGCTATGTCAATCGGACCAACCCCAAAAGCTAGACCTTTGCTGATTGCACTGCGCAGTTTCAGCCCTCAGTGAACATGTATTGCAGCCCAGAATTGCGCAGAGCTTGAGACTGCCTCTCAAGCAGCCCACACTACGCAATCCTGAGTCGATCCAACCGACTGTCACCCAGAACAACACATAAGTTTCTCAGCAAGCCATCTTAATCTGCGTTGCCCGTAATCAAAACCACCAAGCCTCCAGCTGGTCAACTAGGGAGTTTGACCAAGCAGTGACCTTGCACCTCACTCCTCCAAAAAATTGCACAGAAGATGCCAAGCATGCCCGCTTCCATTGACGGAAGAAACTGTGCATACATTCTAGATAGACACTCGTTGCCTGTAACTACACTGCCCTAAAAAATTGCGCAGTTTTTCTATCCAATCACCCTGTCAACTGGCCTGCTGCTCCTCATGAAAACTACACAATTTTCATGAGAAGTCCCCCAGTTTCCCAACATCCCTCTTAGCCCAAAAACTACGTAAGGATGTCCTACAGGCTAGCCTCCCAGCTCTGCACAGTTTTTTCTAGCAGCCTCTTGCAACCCACAACCAGCCTCCCTGGAGAAATTGTGCAGTTTTCACTGCTAGTCTCCCCTTGCTGCCTACACTGTCTCCTTGAAAAAATTGTGCAGATCTGCCCTCCAAGCGAGCTAGATCCCATAGATAGTCATTGCTGATCCAGACTGCCCATCTCAGCCTCCTAGTGACCTTTGCGCAATTTTCATGGACAGTGCCCGAAGCCCGTATCTCAGCTTGAAATGTGCCTTGCGCAGTTTCAGAGCTATGTCCTCTCTCCCGATCACCTACATCTGAAAGCAAGAAATAATGCATCATGGTAGACTAGGAGATTTCTGGATTTGATGTCATCTTGTCATGAGTGATTACAAATATAGGTACATGGATAAGACATGGCATGACGACAGACTGGATGAACAATAAGCGCATTCAAGGAGACTTGTTTGCAAACAGATGAACACATGGAGCATGCCAAGTACAAGTGAGGGAGAGACGTGCACATGTAATATCAAGCAAGCACCAAGACCATCGAAGACACCTCACACCTTGCCATGCGGAGGTGAATCTATGATACACTAAGAACAAATCCATCACTCTGCAACGCTGCATCTCAACATGGACACCACCATCAACATGAACATACCAACACTATCATGTTGAGTCATGTCATGAGTCATCTCGGACACATCACTACTATGGGCCACACAATTGTAATCAATGTAATGTAACGTGGAAGTCCAGGAGACCCACATGTGAAGTTGAAGAGTCATGTAAGTCAAACAATCATGAGGGAAGTCGAACAGCCACAAGGGCCAGTCTTACCCTTGGCTATAAATACCCCTCATTTGTACATGCTAAAGACTTTTCACCTTGCCTCCTCCCACATAGCCTTGAGAGTCTATAATCTTTTATTTGAGGAGCAATAAATGGCTCCAATGCGCCACTATCGAGGTTAGTGATTTAATGGTGTATGAATGTGTCTTGGAACTTTCACTTAATTCGAAAGCCTGTTAACTGGCCAACACATTTTCACACATGTATTGTATTCATTTGTAAGTCTATTCTTTAGATGCTTGTAATGCATGTTGCTTTAACCTATGTTAAGAAAGTTGAACTATTTTGGCTCTTTTAGTACATATGCTATTAGAAATGTGTTGTATCAGTTGTTAACGTTGTCTCGCCCGTGTGGGCTATCCCTCTGGACACTCGACAGATTCATGTTGTAAACTTATTATAATGCTCGTTGCACTAATGTGGACTATTCCACTGGGTGTTGTACGTGTTATCTGTTCACCTTGTATTTGTGATTTCCGCATCCGTGTGGACTACTCCGCTAGAAGCTGTGCATGTTCTATTGTGTTGTGTGTCTATAGTTGAGTTGGGACTATTCCCTTTCAACCTGAAACTCACTTCCACCCTCTCCCTTTGCAATGAAAGAAATTTGACACAAGCAACACTAAGCACTCACTAGGCACGTGAACCTCGATGTTCGAAGATAAAGTAGACCACTCTCATGTGATGACAAGCAAGAGCTAAGGCATATCTTTAAGATAATGGCAACCATCTTACTGGATGGGACTCCTACACTAAATAGTGTGAGGTCTAGTTGGGACTTCATATCGGGGAGATCTCCTTAACATTGGCAGGTCCAACACCATCAACATTTCTGGCACTAGAAGGAGGGCTAGATGACAAGTTGAGTCCTCACAATCTGTTTTGAATCTCCACATACTCATCATGACTAAACAAAGAATTTCTCTTTCGGAGTGTATGTCTTATGGAAATGACTTTGAAATATCGAAAGAGCTCTAGAATAACTTGTCACATAAAACATTCAATGTGGAGGCCAAGTACCTTGGTTAGACATGCGATTAGTGTTGTAGGCTCCTATGAAAGCAATGAAATATTTGAAGATTATATGACCTACACGTTGTTCACATACACGCTTCGAGGGAACCCACTGCATTGGTATGCCACGCTGCCCGAAAAATCTATTCACTCTTTCCATCATCTGATCGTAGAGATAGACCGTGCTTTCAATCATTTTGATCGTAAAGCGCTCAATAAAGAAATTCTGAAATTACGGAAAGCACCTGATGAATCCATTGAACAATTTTACATGCGCTTTCATAATATTACATATCGGTTTCTTGAAGATGAAATTTATTAGGAATTCCTCAATGGAATATTTGAGCATCTTCTTTACACATCTAAAAATCTGCAATTCATAGAATCATTCAAACCCCTCCCAACATACTTCGGTGATGGAGCTGCACAATCACAAATGGACACAATTTCTGTCACAAGTGACTGTTTGCCTTCCCCTCATAAAACAACTCCACCCCCGCAGAAAGATGTGGGAGAGTGTACACACACATATGTTGAACGGTCACATCCTCCTACCCCACCTGCTCTTGATATATCCACAAAATTAGCTTGCAAGCCTATTGGTTCCCATGTTGACTTGTTACCTCAACCTTCGTCCCTACATTCTGCTGAGCCTTCGGATTATACTATCTTGTGGTCTTCCATTCTAGACTTCACACTTGTTGTGAACAAAGATCAAGTTGTCGACGGAGTCGGTGTTGTGCATCCAACCCGCACTATCATTCATGATGAGTGTGTGCGGAAATCTAAAGAAGAACCTACGGCGAAGGATGAATCCCTTCCATTCGTACCTCATCCACTCTATCATGGCATCCCTTGTGGTTCTGCCACTTTTGATTCCCCCCATGAAAACTCATTTCTGGGTGTTTCTACTTCTGATTGTTCACAGGACACATTGGATGTCAGTCTATCATTACATTGCAGAGAGGACACATCTTCCTCTAAAAATCCATCCCATCTGTCATATTTCATTTCTGAAAACAAAGAGGGTGAACATTCTTGTTTCTCATATACCCCTCTACATAATTCATCAAATCATGATGATTCCGACGAACATCTCAAATTTTCTGATCGTGGTTGTTGTGATCTCTGTACTTCTTCATTCGATCACGATGTTGATTCACCCGCTATTAATCTGTCTAAGCCATTGGTCTCCGATGATCTATGTATTGACTGAGTGGAAACCCCGCAGGTTGTTGAGGCACTTCAGCCTGAGCTGATGGTTATGTCAGGCCCTCGCTGTTTTAAGGTTGGTTCCACTTCCAATCAAAATTTATATGAAACACCCAAGGCTCCTCATCACTCTCTGCTCCACATTGAAGATCAACCAAACACCCAGATTTCGCTTCCTCCACTCAAATCACATGATCCCATCGCTCAAGCTTTGGAGGAATATTACACAATGAGCACGCTTACAAAGCACAAGCTGTTGGTATTTCTCATGTTCACTCGTATGTCACAGACCAAAGAGTGTGTATGTTTATGGTCTGCATGCAGTGTGTCGCAACACCATGGTACATCTGTAGAATGTTTGTTTTGTGCATTTGCTCTTTTCTATTATGTGGATGTTTTAGAACTCGAAGTGTGTTAGTCTTCACTGATCCATCTTTCTGGTTCGTTGGTTTACATGTATATATTTCTTGTTAACCATGCCTTCACCAAAATGGGCTAGCCCATGCGCCAGTGGATGCATTGGAAGTATCATTTCACGTGAGTAGGCCCATGCACTATTTAACATAGGAGTAGGAGTAGTCTTTGCTTATTTCTTTGCTTTGCTTTCTGGTTTGCATGTTTGTTTGCTTGCTTACTTGGTTTGGTTTTCTTGCTTTGCTTTTTTTTTGTCACTTTACTTCTTCTTTTTTCTTTTTTCTTTCTTTGCTTGCTTGTACCCGTAGGTTAGCCTCTCATGAAATCATGCTTGGCTTTCAAAACAAGTTTGGAAAATCTAGGAGGACTTTTATAGCTATTAACATCTGGTTATATGTTTTCCTCTCTCTTTATGAAGAACTTGTTGTCTTCAGTCGATGATGCCTTGATGGAAAATATGTTATGTTTAGAGTGAGTCTTGGTGAAAACATAACGCTTGCACACTAACTAGTATCGCCTACTCTAATCGGTTCTTTTGGGTTAGCCATTGTCAGCTCAGTCAAGTAGAGTAGGGTGAGGGGGGGAACCTTAACAAGTATGTCAGAGGTATACATAACATACTTCTTTGAAGGAACAATCTCTTCTGCTCTCAATAAGTTGGGATCCCTCTTCTGCCTCTGAAATAAATAAGTGCCTATGCATAGTTCTTTAAAAAATAAATGAAAAATGAATAAGGCAAAAGAAGAGAAAGGCTTCCTGTGTAGAGAGGTGATACACGTAACTCTACCAGGGTACTGACCAGGCTCAATGGAAGTGGGTGAATTCTTGTGTTCCTACATGACTCCACTGGGGTACTGTCCAGGCCTGCTGGCAGTGGAGCAACACCAGAGATGAAACTTAAACTCTGAGAGTCATATTACTTGTACACCAATATACCCCTCATCTCGAATCGAAACAACTAAGTTGACTTGGCTTGGAATGTATGCTAACTGATCAAGAGTATGGAAGGTGCTACATATTTCAATTAAGCAGGTATGGAAACCACAATGATCAAAGAATCGAAAAATACTTTTGGAAGGGTTAGACTCACTTTTCACGAAACAAGGTCCATTCAAAGAGCTGGAGTTCTACTAGTGTGTCACCAAGTGTTATAGCCGCTACAACACCCTCCAAAATTTTGGCTCACATGCAAATTTTAGAGCCTACCTTGGATCTTGTGAATGGTCATCCCTGGTCACTTATTGGTAAGCTGATGATTTCAAGCTCCCCTCCTTGATCCTAAGAGTTTTCTATGTTCACATGTTTATGCAACATGTGTCATTTTCAGGCATAGGGTTTGTCATTTGTCATGCAAAGGGAATTTTGTTTTGCCTCAAGGGAATTGTGTGTGTAACGTGGTCATCATCACATAAACATATTTCCCTCTCACTTCACGCACTCTTGTCATGAAGGATTTTGCATCAAGAAAATTATGTCTTATGCATTCTGGATGGTCTATGTTGTGTCACTAAGTGTTTGTGTGCGATAACAGTCAAGTGCTATCAATGTTTACATATGTTTCATTGATCTCACACTTAGCCATTTTCTCAAGCAACCTAGCCACATCCAGCTTTCCGGAACTGTGCGTTTTTATTCTACAATCATCAAGCTTCCTCCCTTGCCTGCTAAAAACCCACAACACACAGAGACACCAACCTCCCTTGCATGATGAAACCCCACATACCATAGAGACCTCAACCAACACTGCTCTCCAAAAATGCATAGAGCAGTCAAGAAACCAACACTGCTCTCAAGAAATGTGCAGAGCAATCCAGTTGCACTGCATTTAAAAATTGCATAGAGGTGTCCTCTCAGGACCCCCAGCTCGCACCAGTGTCTTGTGCCTCAAAACTAAGCACTGTTGTCCAAGATGCCCTATCTGTCTTGCATGCAAAAACTACGTAGACAGGCCTCCAAGGGCCTCATTTCGGAAGTACACAATGTCTGTTGAAATTGCGCAGATCTACCTCTCAGTGACTATAGGAAAGGTGACATGCTGAGATCACGCCCAAGGAGTTGAGGAGAAGTACCAAGGAACCAAGTGATGGAAAATATTAGGACCACATGCAAACTCCGTCAGACACATGATCATCTTGAGGGTAAGTATGGTAAGTAAAGAACACCTTTCGAAGTACACCTCTTAGTTGAGTTTGCAAGACTGCTTGTCATTGTCATATCATCCTGTCCTCAATAACATGCATGTCCTCAAACATGAAAATCCATTTTATGTGTTTCTTCTACATGTCTTGTTTTGTTTTCACTTGTTTGACCAACCGTTGTCTTTGACATGTTGATTGCTATGTCATGCTTGCAACCTCGTTCTGGTGATGTTGAAGGTTGTGTTCGCTATGTAAACATCTATCGCACTCACACACGATGTTGTAAGTACTATCATGCAAGTGTCGCCCCGGTCATCTGAAAATCTATCACAAGCGTTACGCTTGTCCCCCACACTGTTGGTTAGTCATACTGAGTGCATGTTGTCTTGATGGTTCAAGGTGTCTTGTCGACAAGTCATGTCAAGTGTGTGTTCACAAGCATGTTGAGTGTGTGTTCGCAAGGTCATGCATGTATAAAGTCACTCGTTCACATACTTAGTCATTTTGGTGACGCTATGTCGATCAGACCAACCCCAAAAGTTGAACCTCTGTTGAGCTGCACTATGCAGTTTCAGCCCTTATTGAACATGTACTGCTACCCAGAATTGCACGGAACTTGAGGCTACCTCCAAGGAAGTCTATACTGCACAATCTTGAGTCAACCCAACCGACTGTCACCCAAAACAATGCAAAAGTTTCTCAGCAAGCCATCTCAATCTGCACTACGTGTAAGTAAAATCACCAAACCTCTAGCTGGTCAACTAGAGAGTTTGACTGGGAAGTAACCCCGAGCCTCATTCTGCTAAAAAATTACGTAGAAGCTGCAAAGTATGCCCACTTATGCTGACTGAAGAAACCATGCAAACATGGCAAACAGACACTCGCTGCCTATCACTGCACTGTGCTAAAAAATTGTGCAGTTTTTCCAGCCAATCACCCTGTCATTCGACTTGTTGCTCCTCATGAAAACTACACAGTCCCCAAGCTGCCCAACATCCCTCTCAGCCTAGAAACTACTCAGGGATGTCCTACAGGCCACCCTCCTAGATCTGCGCAATTTTTTCCAGCAGCCTCCCCACAGCCTGTTGCCAAGAGACCCACATGTAAAGTTGAAGAGTCATGAAATTCAAATAGTCATGAGGGAAGTTGAACAGTGACAATGGCCAATTTTACCCTTGGCTATAAATACCCCTCATTTGTACATGCAAAAGACTTTTCACCTTTCCTCCTCCCACATAGCCTTGAGAGTATGCAATATTTTATTTAAGGAGTGAGAAATGGCTCCAACGCCCTGATATCGGGGTTAGTGATGTAATGGTGTACGGATGTGTCTTGGAACTTTCACTTAATTCAAAATCCTGTTAACATCTCAGCACATTTTCACACATGTATTGTATTCGTTTGTAAGACTATTCTTTCAACACTACTAGTGCATGTTGCTTTAACCTGTAGTAAGACAGTCGAGATATTTTGTATGTTTTAGTACATATGCTATTGGAAATGTTTTGTATTAGTTGTTAATGCTATCTCACTCGTGTGGGTTATCCCACCGGACACTCAACATATTCATTCTTGTAAACTTGTTATAACGCCTATCGCACTCGTCTCGACTATTCTACTTGGTGTTGTACGTGCTATCTATTCACCTTGTGTTTGTGATTGTCGCATCCATCTGGACTACTCCACTGGAAGTTGTGCATGTCCTACTGTGTTGTGTATCTCTAGTAGAGTTGGGACTATTCCCTTTCAACATGAGACTCATTTCCACCCTCTCCCTCTGCAATGAAAGAACTTTGACACAAGTGACACTAAGCACTCAACATGCATGTGAACCTTGATGTTCGAATATAAAATAGACCACTCTCATGTGATGAAAAGAAAGAGCTAAGGCATATGTTTAAGATAATGGCAATCGGGCCATTGTACTAGATGGGACTCCTAAACCAAATAGTGTGAGGTCTATTTGGGACTTCATACCGGGGAGATCCCCTGAATGTTGGCAGGGCCAGCACTATCAACATTTCTAGCACTAGAAGGAGGGCCAGATGATAAGATGAGTCCTCATAGTCTATTTTGAATCCCCGCATACTCATCATGAATAAACACAAAATTTCTCTTCCAGAGTGTATATCTTATGGAAATGAATTTGGAATCTCGGAAGAGCTCTTTAATAACTTGTCACATAAAACATTCAATGGTGGAGGCCAAGTAGCCTTGGTTAGACACTTGGTAGGCATTGTAGGATCTTTTGAAAGGCATGAAATCTTTGAAGATTACATGACCTATGCGTTGTTCGTATACACTCTTTGAGGGCACCCACTGCATTGGTATGCCACGCCGCCTGAAAAATCTATTCACTCTCAACATCACCTAATCACAGAGATAGACTATGCTTTCAATCATTTTGACTGTAAAGTGTTCAATAAAGAAATCCTGAAATTACGGAAAGCACCTGAAGAATCCGTTGAAAAATTTTACATACGCTTTCGTAATCTTGCATATCAATTTCCTAAAGATGAAATTTATTGGGAATTCCTCGATGGAATATTTGAGCATCTTCTTTACATATCTGAAAATCTGCGATTCGTAGAATCATTCGAAACCCTCCCAACATACTCCAGTGATGGAGTTGTGAAATCACAAGTGGACACAGTTGCTGTCACAAGTGACTGTCTGCCTCCCCCTCATCAAATAACTCCACACCCCTAGAAATATGTGGGAGAGCGTGCACACACATCTATTGAATGGCCACATCCTCCTACCCCACCTGCTCTGGATATCTCCCCAAATTTGGCTTGCAAGCCTCCTGGTTCTCATGCGGACTTGTTACTTCAGCCTCTGTCCCCGCATTCTACTGAGCCTTTAGATTGTACCATGTTGTGGTCTTCCATTCCATGCTTCACACTTGTTGTGAACGAGGATCAATTTTTCGACGGAGTCATTGTTGTGCAGCCAACCTACGCTATCTTTCATGATGGGTGTGTGCGGGAATCTAAAGAAGAAACCGCGGTGAAGGATGACTCCCTTCCATTCCCACCTCATCCGCTCTATCCTAGAATCCCTTGTGGTTCTGCCACTTTTGATTCCCCCCGTGAAAACTAATTTCCCGATGTTTGTACTTCCAATCATTCACAGGACACACCAGATGTTAGTCTGTCATTACATTGCAGAGAGGACAGACCTTCCTTTGAAAATTTGTCCCATCTGTCATCTGTCATTTCTGAAAACACAGAGGGGGAACAACCTTGTTTCTCATCTACCCCTCTACATGATTCATCAAATCATGAGGATGCCGATGAACATCTCAAATTTTCTGATCGTGGTTGTCGTGATCTTTGTACTTCTTCATTCGATCACGATGTTGATTCACCCGCTATTAATCTGCATAAGCCACTAGTCTCTACTGATCTATCTATTGATAGAGTGGAAACCCCGCAGACTGTTGAGGCACTTTAGCCTGGGTTGATGGTTATGTCAGGTCCTTGCTCTCCTTAGGTTGGTTCCACTTCCAATCAAAAAATTTACGAAACACCCAAGGCTCCTCGTCACTCTCTGCTCCACATTGAAGATCAACCAAACACCCAGATTTCACTTCCTCCACTCGAATTACATGATCCAAACGCTCAAGATTTGGAGGAATCTTACACAACCAGCGCGCTTTCAAAGCATAAGTTCTTGGTATTTCTCATGTTCTCTCATATGTCACAGTCCAAAGAGCGTGTATTTTTACCGTCTATATGCAGTGCGTCATAACACCATGGTACATCTGCAAAATGTTTGTTTTGTGCATTCACTCTTTTCTATTATGTGGATGTTTTAGAACTCGGAGTGTGTTAGTCTTTGTTGATCTATCTTTCTGGTTCACTGGTTTACATGCATATCTTTCTTGTTAACCATGCCTTCACCAACATGGGCTAGCCAATGCGCCAGTGGCTGCATTGGAAGTATCACTTCACGTGAGTAGGCACATGCATTGTTTAGCATAGGAGTAGGAGTACTATTTTCTTCTTGCTTTGCTTTGCTTTCTATTTTGCGTGTTTGTTTGCTTTCTTACTTGGTTTGTTTTGGTATGTCCTAAAAGAAAAATCAAAGGAAAAAAATAAACAAAGATCAAAAAAGAATATTAAATATGAACCCCACCAAAAAGAGATAAAAAATATCATGAAAGAGTGCACATTCAAATGCCACTACTCTTAGTTTACTCTTTGCAATAAGATTGTGTTCAGGTTGTCAAAATTCCACAATCCACGATGATCAAACAGTTTAATCTTGATTCATTCATGCTTTAAATTTCATGTTGATAGATAGTGAATAAAGATCTGACTAAACCATCTAACCTTAGTAGATCATTAGTTAGGTAGATATTAAATGTGCTCATCAGTTTAATCTGGGCCATTGGACGTTATAAGATTATAATTAGATAGTTTGTTTATCAAAGAAAAATAAGAGAGCCAACAAGCTCAAATGCACCCAACAAATGAAGAAAAATGTTCGGGTAAATGATGGGTAGGCAGAAGCAGTTTTCACAAAGCATGGAGAGCATAAATTGGCTCATTTCATATCACTAACTTCCTTCCAAACTCATTTTCCCTTGAAAAATCACCCCTAACCCTTCATTTTACTATTCCCCCCTTATTAGTTTCTATTTTCCCTTAAAACCCACTAAAACCCCTTATCCTAAGTTTGAATAATGTATCAACCCCCATTCAAAAAACCCTCCCTGATACCCTTTTTAACTTAACCCTTACATTATTCATACAATAATCTCCTTTATATATTTAAACCCCCCAACTTTATAAACATCAACCCTCGCTAAACCTTTGAAATATATTTAAGCCACCACATTATTTATCCCCAGGCCCCACCAACCACACCACGACTCAGCCCTTGCAACTCCACCATGCGATAGCCCTCCAATCTCCCACCTCCAGATCTGACGGCCCATATCCATATCACACGCTCCCATCAACCGACACTTAAAATCCCAAAAGCATGCAAGATCCATGGTTTTTCTCGAGTGCCCTTTTGCTATGTGGCAACACCACATTATATCTAGTGCTCTCAAAAAATATCGCCCTCCACTCAAAAGCGAAGCGACATGCCACAAAACCACCTCTCGTTCCACGGCATCCCCCTCAGAAGACCAAACTCCAACTGTCTCCTCCTGTACGAAAGCTTCCTCTGACTACTTCACTATGTATCCCCGGAAGCCCTATCATCCATTGTTGTGCAGTAAACCATCTAACCGCACCTGCACAATGTGAAAAATCACAGATTTTTTACAATATGAAATTATGTCATTCCCTTACCTCTATTTAAAATGAATAAATGAAAAGCCTTTTCCAAACAGAATTGAGCCATCCACAGTTCGGACTCTGTCCACAGGGATCTCAGTTCAATAAATCCATTGATTTCCTTCCCTGTAGACCTATGATTTATTAATGATTGTTTTATTTTGAAGGTGATTAGCAGAACCAGAGCTTGGACAAACAATTTTGATACTAGTTCCAAAACCCGTTTACTCCAAGATTTGCAAGGAAATGTATTCAAAGGCTTTATTTAGAAGGAAAAGACAATTATCACAAAGCAAGAAGAAATCATTTACACAGATGTAGTAATGGTTAAAACAGAGATAAATCCCATAAAGTAAAAAATAAAAATAAATAATAAAATCTTTCTTTTTACCTCTACACCGTGTCATGTGGAACGATGCACTAGAGTCCAAGTATCACATGCTCCCCATCATTGTATTGGACATGCATGCGATAAGGGTGAAGTCAAGCTCAAAATCAGAAGCCAAGGCTCTACTAGCTACTACTCCTAGGTTCTTCTTGCTTGACTTTTGTGTGGACACTTCGTGTCATAGTGCCCGAATTCATGACAATTGAAGCATGTTATTTTGGACAAGTCTTCCTTCTTGCCCACTTGGATGGATTCTGGTTTGGTTTGAGATTTCTTCCCTTTTCCCTTCTTTCCCTTTCTAACCAATGCAAATTTTTCTTCATCCTCTCCCTTGGATGAAGACCCATCTCTAGTATTCTGCCTTATCTCCTCTTGTACCAAATCAGACCATAAGCATTCCTAATTTGGTAATTTCTCCCTCCCGTTCACCAAGTATTGGTAGTTGTGTCAACTTTTGGGAAGGCCTAGAAGAGTTATGCTTACCAAGTCATCTTTTGCAAAATTAACACCAAGCTCATCACGAACTTGTGTGAATCTACTCAGATTGTATAATAGTGTCATTATTCTTCATCTTGATATTTTGAAGTTTGTCTTTGAGGGCCAGTTTCCTATGGTCGTTGCTATTCTGGAGTATTTTTGTCAGTTCCTTCCACATCGCACAAGGATTTTCTTTCCCATGGAGATTTGAGACAATGTGGTCTTGTACTCCCTCCAAGATTATTCTTCTTGCCTTGGCTACATCTTTCTTCCACTAGGCTAGGTTTTGTGCATCAGATGCCTATGGTTTTGTAATATCTGCCTTGACATATTTTAGCAATCCATTGTCATTCAACACTACCTCCATGTGATCCTTCCATGCAATGAAATTAAATATGATTTTCAATGCATACTCTAGTATCAACCCATTGAAGATCATTTTCCCAACTTTTAAGAGGTCCTGCTACACTAAACCTACAAATTTGAACCTCCTGAGAAACAACTTCAAAATTCCTGTTATAATGTGAATCTTGCTCTAATACCATGTAGAAATTATTGTGTATATTTGCAACTGATCAACCTACTCTACTGCTATGTGGAATTCAATTTACAATTTAGAACATCAATCACAAACATGCAATGAGAAATAACACACATGCACACATTATTTTTCTAGGGGAAAGCAATTTGGTAAAAACCCCTATGCCCACTTGCATGAATATGATGAATATAGATGTATTACAATTTCTAGCTCAAATTGAGCTCAACTTGCAAGTGAATAACCTATCTCTTTGCTCACTAAGAATATTTGACCCAGAATTAGTCAATTTTTGCCTCTACTTGAGCCCCTATTTCCTTGCGCAATTCTTGAGAAAATTAGGTGTAACATAACTAGCTAAAAATCAATGTAATGAGTTAATAAAGGAAAAATAAGACCAAGGTCATGGGACACATGTTCCAGGCTGAATGTTGGTAAAGACATACTAGTGGGTGTTCATTTGGTTTATTATGGCTAAGGAAATTGGCAAAGGCAATGGAAAATGATTTGAAAAGGCAAAGAGGCATTCAAATTGACATTTTATTTATGAAAATAAAGGAAATTAGGATAAAAGGAAGGTGAAAGGTCACAGGTTGCATGTGAGGATGAAATTGAAGGAAAACAATGGAAATTGAAGGAAATAGAGGCCTCAATGATAAAAGGACTTTTGAGGATTAATTCACAACCTTTTCTCAGTTCAATTTTGGATCTCTCTCTCTCATACTCTTGCACACTTAGAGCATTCTTGGAGCACTCTAGCATTGGAGAAAGGGAGGCAACAGAAGGAAAAGAAAGCAAATGGAAACAAAGATCAAGAAATGAAGATTTGGATCAAGTGTCTATAGAGGGATTACTTGTAGGTATCGGGTTGCATGTATGATTTTCTTGTTAGTTTTGGCATGCATGGTATATGCATGTGTGTATTTGGTTCTCTTACTATCACTGGCATGGGATTTTACAGGGCTGGCAGTGGTTTCAATTTTTCCTTTCCATTTACAAATAACCATGGAGTGATGGGTTTCTTTCATTTGGTTGAGTTGGATTGCCGGATGGTTTTGGAAATGGGTGAGGTGGTCTATGGAAAATTCCCAATCGCCTACGAATCCCTTGATCAATAATGGTGGGATACATGGTAAAACCTAAGGTTAGAGATGTGAAAAATCCTCAAGGTAATGGTGAATAAATCTGGAGGCATCCATGCTTGTTTAGCCCTAGTGATCCCTTAACCGGTAATGGTGATATTGTGGTAAATATTGGTAGTGTATGTTTCTTGTTTGGGCCTAGGAATCCCTTGACCGGTAATGCTAGGATACACTGTAAATCCTGGTTATATAGATGATGGTTTCAGGTCTAGGAATCCCTTGACCAGTAATGGCAGGATACACAGTAAAGCCTAAGGAATCCCTGGTTGGTTTTGTTGTGAGTCCCACATTCATGCTTGGAATATGGCATGGGGGTGATTGGTTGAAAGAAAGATTTGGTTTACTCCAATTTATGGTCAGGTGGTATGTGGAACTCCCTGACTTGGTTATATTTTTATATGTTAATAAGAGCTCTTTCCTCTTGTATTTTATGAGTAAATGTATTGGTTATTATGTGGCTTTAATGGTTGTTCTATCATTGTTATTATTCTGGTTATATGTTAGTTATAACCATGGTTTCATGACAGACTCTATTTATGGCTCTTATCATGTTTTGATTGGTAAATTAATGGTTATTGAATGCATGGCCTAATAGATGTTATTTCAGCTATTGTGAGAGGGAATCATACCTTCTTGAAAATTCTCAGATAATTATGAGATCTCTATGTTCAGATATGTGATTATGACATATAGATTACATGTTCATGATGTATTTGACAGAATATTTGTCATGGTTAGGCTTATTTAGGCCAAGTCTTTAATTAAGTTTTGTGTTAGAGGATTTTTCCTTGTGTCATTTATCATTCTGGAAAGTTTCATTAAGTTCTGGGTAATGGTCTAGAGACTAGCCCTGGAAAAGTGCCTCAGATATCACAATCGTAGGCATAGAACTGGGTGAAAAAGACTGCACTCTCTCCCTTGCAGGCTTATGCATGCGATTGGAAGGTTACAGTTGAATTCAAGCAATGTTATGCCAACGTCTAGGAGTCCAGATCAGGGTTTGGGCACCTAGAAGGGCGGTTTAGCTCTTGGGGGTCATGTAGCCCCTGAGGGAAATCACTAAGGTTTTGGTTCATCGATTTCACTTCCTTAAGGTTATATAGGAGGTTGAATCATATCATAGTAACTCTCTGTCTCATGTTTACCTCAGTAGGTTGGTTAACTTGGGTAAATGTGGGAGGAGGGTGTTACAAAGTGGTATCAGAGTGGGTTTTTGTTCTCTTTGGTGATATATGATACCATAGAGTGGTATGGAAGCATGGTTCAACCCTTGGACTATATGGGCGGAATGTGGTTGTCATGCATGCGTGTAGGTTGTATATGTGTTTGTTATGTATGCATGGTTATGATCAATGTTATAGTTGTGTTATAATGTAGAAGTTGATGATGTTGTTGTTAATATGTGTTTGTCATGAATGCATGTTAGTTGTATATGCATTTTTTATGCATGCCAGTGTCTATATGTTGTGGTGGGTGAATTTTTATGGGCATGGTGGTCATGCATGAAGTCATGGTATACAATTGGTATTGTCATGCATGATGTCGATATATTGTTATGATTATGATTATACATCTATCGTGCTATTCTTGTTGATCTTGCAGATGAGATAGCCTCCCATGAAATATAATGAGTATGTTGTTTATGTTTATATTTTGGTTTAGATGACATGGTATATTTGTAGGAATGAGAGGATCAAAGATGACTAGCAAACTGGTGGATTACAGTTCATCAAACTCTCCTTACAAATCAGACAAGTAGCCAAGAGATGAGTATTATCCGATCATAGCAGACACTTTGAGAAGTTTGAAGGTAAAGATAAGAAGTTGCAAAGTAGATAATGACAGGATCATTTAGTCACAAGAGAGACTTGTCAGGGAAAAAGATAAACAAGCAAAAGTTAATGTAGTTATCCATTAGAGTTTGTCAAACTTGTAGATACATGGACAACCACAGATCAATTATGGGCCAGAGGACACGACTAATGGAGCCTATGGTAGAAAATCTCATATGGTAATAGCTTGGATAGGGATGATACCAGAAAGGATGGTAGATTCTTGGATACACCTATTAGGAAAGGCAATGGACATGGGATTTACTCTAGTTCTGGTACAGACATGTATCATGGTCATCATCATTATCATCCTTATAGAAGGAGTGATAAGGGATATTTATCGAATGAGTTCAAGAAATCCAAGCCAAATACATTTGATGGAGAGTTGAAGAAGCCGGAAGGTGCAGAGGCATGGTTGCTTGGGATGAATAAATTCTTTAAGCTGCATGATTATGCTAAGATCATGAAGGTCGGGATAGCTATTTTCAGCCTCAAATGGAAAGGAAACATCTGATGGGAAGATGTGAAGCGGGTCAGAGACATCATGACAAAGGATTTGATTTGACATGAGTTCAAGGGACTCTTTCAGAATAAGTACTTTTCAGAGAGGTAGTATGACAGGAAATTCAAGGATTTCTATGAGTTGAATATCGGATCGATGACAGATGAGGAGTACATGACTAAGTTCTTGGAGTTATTGAGGTATGTACCATATCTTAAGGATGAGAAAGATAAAGTTTAGAGATTTGTCAGTGAATTACCATTAGCATTTAAAGATCTGATAAAGTATGATGAGCCTCGGTCACTAGAAGAAGTAATTGGAAGAAGCAATCAAATTGTAAGACAGAGTCTCAACAAGGTTGGAAAAGGAAAGACAAGACTAAAGGTAAATGGCCACCGAAGCAAACAAGGAATTAGGTTTGCAAGTTTGCAGGTTTGCAGGTTTATTTGTTTACAGGTTTGCAGGTTTGTAGGTTTGGTTGTTTTATAGGTTTGTAGGTTTGCAGGTTTGGTTGTTTACAAGTTACAGGTGCAGTTACAGGATACATGTTATAGGTTAGTGCAGTTGGCTATAGGTACCAAGAAAAGAGTTCATCATTGGGTAAGAGCTTGTGCATTTGAGTTGAATGGTATGCCTACATTAGCACATATGAACGTATTTCCATTGGGATCATATATTATGCTTCTGAGTATGTATTGGTTACATCTTCACATGACTAAAGTAGATTGTTATGACAAGGCCATTGAGTGCTTGGATGACAATGGAGAATAAATAATTTTGCAGGGTAAGAATAAGGTTACTTCAGATAGAATAGTTACAACAATGTAAGAAAAACGCAACAGTAGGAAAGGGTGTGTGTTATTTGTAGTTCATATCTCCCATGATAAAGGTAAGGATGTTGAGAATGCAAAACTATTGAAGAGGTACCCGATCTTGTAGCAGTTTCAGGATGTATTCCCAATAGAGATTTCAAGTTTACTATCGCACATGGAAGTGGACTTTTCTATTGAGTTTG
The DNA here is from genome assembly GCA_000404065.3 of Pinus taeda. Taxonomy (NCBI): domain Eukaryota; kingdom Viridiplantae; phylum Streptophyta; class Pinopsida; order Pinales; family Pinaceae; genus Pinus; species Pinus taeda. The sequence goes on along the minus strand of APFE030388796.1, from coordinate 77,044 downwards.
TACCAGGACCAACACCAACATCGAAGGCACCTTACAGGATGAACACTCTAGAGTTAGTGAAATTAAAGTTGCAGATGAAGGAAATTCTTGACAAGGGATATATTAGGCCAAGCATGTCATCTTGGGGAGCACCAATGTTGTTTGTGAAGAAGAAGGATGATACTCTTAGGTTGTGTATTGGTTACAAGAAAATGAATAAGGCAATGATCAAATATAGGTATCTCCTGTCGAGGATCGATGACTTGTTTGACGAGTTGAAGGGAGAAACAATGTTCTCGAAGATTGATTTGAGATCAAGTTATCATCAGGTATGCATTAAAGAAGAGGACATCTACAAGACTGATTTTCAGACCAGGTATGGACATTATGCATTTTTTTTAGTTCCTTTTGGTTTGACTAATGCTCCAATTACTTTCATCTTCTTGATGAATAGTGTGTTTAGTCCTTATCTAGATAATTTTGTTATTGTATTCATTGATGATATATTGATATATTCTAAGAATGATGAAGTGCATGCTGAACACTTAGTGGAAATATTGATATTGTTAAGAGATCATTAGTTGTATGCCAAGCTCAGTAAATGTAGTTTCTTTTAGAAAGAGGTACATTACTTGGGACATGTTGTTTCTAAGGAAGGCATAACAGTGGATCTGGAGAAGATAAAAGCTATATGGAATGGGAAGCTCCCTGGAATATGGATGAGGTAAGATCATTCATGGGATTACCAGGTTATTATAGGAGGTTCATTGGGAACATCTCACAAGTTTCCTATCCTATTACATCATTATAGAGGAAAGGAAATAAATTTTAATGGACAGAGGAATGTGCAACAAGTTTTGAATAGTTGAAGCAATTATTGACAAATGCTCCAATTATGAGGATTGTAGATCTAGATAAAGAGTTCGTGGTATGTACATATTCTTGCAAGAGAGGACTTGGTGGAGTCATGATGCAGCAGGAACATATAGTATGCTACGAGTAAAGGAAACTGAATGAGCATGAGCATAACTATGTGACATGTGATCTTGAGTTGGTAGCGATCATCCATCCTTTGAAGATGTGGAGGCATTATCTTCTTAGCAGGTGATTCATCTTGATGAGTGATCATACTGGGATGAGATACTTGTTTGACCAACCTAATCTGAATTCCAGGCAGCCTAGGTGCTTTCCCACTGTTAGTGATTTTGACTTCGAGATCAGTTACAACAAGGGTAAAGAGAACAGGGTTACATATGCTCTTAGTAGAAGAGCACATGTAAATCACATAGCAACTATGAGTTCATATGGGACAGATTTATAGGAAAGACATCAGGATGACAGGTATAGGGAGATTAGGTACAGGTTACAACAACATGGTACATGTCAACAAGATGTGGACTATCATCTCACGACAGATGGTTTGGTAGGATTTAGTGACAAGGTCTATGTTCCAGATAAAAACAATCTCAAGAAGCTTATCTTGCAGGAATTTCATGTTAAGCCATATTCAGGTCACCCAGGATATCAAAAGACATTGACAATGGTGAATAATTTCTACTATTGGTTGAATCTGAAGAAAGAGGTGACAGATTTTATGGCTATGTTTGGATTGTCAAAAAGTAAAAGCAGAGTGCAAGCATCCAGGTGGTTTACTACAACCGATTATGCTTCCAAAGTGGAAATGGGAGGTAATTTCTATGTATTTTATCACAAGTTTGTCGAGGACATCTAGACAACATGATTCCATTATGGTTGTGCTGGACAGGTTGACTAAGGTAGATCACTTCATAGCGGTTAAGTCTACCCAATCATCTAGTGAGGTAGCACATGTATTCATCAAAGATATAGTGAGGTTGCATGGTTTTCTAAAGAAAATTGTGTCTGATAGAGATGTTAAGCTCACTTCCAGGTTTTGGAAGGAGTTATTTATAAGTTTGGGTACAAAGTTGGCCTTCAATACAACTTATCGTCCGCAGAATGATGGACAGACAAAGAGGGTCATTAGAATTGTGGAGGACATTTTTAGAATGTATGTTATGCATCAAGAATGAAAGTGGGAAGAGTATCTTCCACTAGTGGGTTTTTCTTGCAATAATGGGTATCAAGAGTCACTGAGGATGAGATTGTTTAAGGCACTTCATGGGTGGATTTGTAATACTCCCATCAGTTCAAGTGATCTAGTGAACATGGTTTTGATTGGACTGAACATGGAACAAGAAATGAAAGTTATCAAGAAAAATCTAAAGGAAGCACAAGACATGTAGAAAAGTTATGCAAATTAGCACAAGGTATTTAAGGAGTTTTAGGTTGGAGAACATGTGTACTTGTGCATTAAGCCCAAGAAGAGCTCCTTGAGGATTGGGTCATGTGTGAAGTTTTTACCTCGTTATTGTGGCCCTTTTGAGATCAATGAGAGGATTGGACTAGTAGCCCACAGACTTGCACTGCCTCCGACACTGAAAGTCCATGATGTTTTCCATGGTTCATTGCTTAAAATATATGTAAAGGATGTTGATCATGTGATTGATTGGTCTGTATTAAAGGTGGAGCCAGAAGGAGAATTCAAGCTAGAACCACAATGCATTTTGTAGCGGAAACAACACATGCTCTGGAACCAAGCAATTGAGAAAGTTAAAGTGCAATGGAAACACTTTGGGCCTGATGAAGCTACATGGGAGATGACTGATCAGATGTGGGCTATGTATCCTTCTCTATTCATTGGTTGAGCGGATGTATTTTGGTATATGTTTTGGCGTTGTTTTTTTGTTATGTCTATATATGCATATGTATGATGTAAATACCACATCGAGTTGTGTTATAAAGCTCCAATAAGCAATATGGTTGTCATGTTGTTATGTTGGTTATATTGGCTTTTCTTTTCAACAAGTTGTTCATTGTAAATATTGCATCGAGCTAAGTTATAAAGTTCCATGGGTAGTATGTTTTGGTTTTCAATGGTCTTGTTGGTTATAGGTGTCATTGAACACAAAGGACAATGTTCCCCATGGGGAGGGTTCTGTAACAACCTTAGTTTTAAATCTATGTAATAAAGTTAATAAAGGAAAAATAAGACCAAGGTCATGTGACACATATTCTAAGTTGAATATTGGGCAAAACATCCTAGTGGTTGTTCATTTGATTTATTATGGCTAAGGAAATTGGTAAAGGAAATGACAAAGACTTTGAAAAGGCGGAGAGGCATTAACTGGAATTTTATTTATGAAAATAAAGGAAATTAGGAGAAAAGGAAGGTGAAAGGTCACAGGTTGCACGTGAGGAGGAAATTGAAGGAAAATAATGAAAATTGATGAAAATAGAGGCCTCAATGATAAAAAGGATTCTGAGGATCAATTCACAACATTTTGTCAGTTCAGTTTTGGAGCTCTCTCTCTCTCATACTCTTGCAAACTTAGATCATTCTTGGAGCACTCTAGCATTGGAGAAAGGAAGGCAAAGGAAGGACAAGAAATCCAAGGGAAGCAAAGATCAAGAGAGGAAGAGTTGGATCAAGTGGCTACAGTGGGATTACTTGCAGGTATTAAGTTGCATGTATGATTTTCTTGTTAGTTTTGACATGCATGGTATATGCATGTGTGTATTTAGTTCTCTTGTTATCATTGGCATGGGATTTGCTAGGTGTGATAGTGGTTTCAACTTTTCCTTGCCATTTTCAGATAGCCATGGCGTGATGGGGTTCTTTCATTTGGTTGAGCTAGATTGCCATATGGTTTTCTGACCGAGTGAGTTGGTCTCAGGAAAATTCCCAAGGGCCTAGGAATCCATTGACTGGTAAGGGTGGGATACATGGTAAATCCTGAGGGTGGAGACAGGAAAATTACTTAAGGTAACAATGAAGAAATCTTAGGGCATCCATGCTTGTTTAGGCCTAGTGATCCCTTGATCGGTAACAACAGGATTGTGGTAAAGCCTAGTAGTGTATGTTTCTTGTTTGGGCCTAATAATCCCTTAACCGGTAATAACGAGATACACGACAAAGCCTAGTTATATAAATGAGGGTTTCAGGCCTAAGAATCCCTTGACCAATAATAGTGGGATACACAGTAAAGATTGAGGAAGCCCTAATTGATTTTGTTGTGAGTCCCGCATTCATGCTTGTAATATGGAATGGGGGTGATTGTTTGAAAGAAAGATTTGGTTCAGCCCAATCTATGGTTGGGTGGTACATGGAAGTCCCTAACTTGGTTGGATTTACATATGTTAATAAGAGCTCTTTCCTCTTGTATTTTATGAGTAAATGTACTTGTCATTATGTGGCTTTAATGGTTGTTCTATCATTGTTATTATTCTGGTTATATGTTGGTTATAAGCATGGTTTCATGATATATTCTAGTTATGGCCTTTATCATGTTTTGATTGGTAAATGAATGTTATTAATTGCATGACCTAACAGATGTTATTGCAGATATTGAGAGAGGACATCAAACCTTCTTGATGATTCTTAGATAAGTACGCGATCCCTATGTTCAGATATGTGATTATGACCTGTAGATTACATGTTCATGATCTGTTTGACGAAATGTATGTCATGGTTAGGTGAATTCCTTGATTAATTTTTATGTTACAATCTTTGTCCTCACGTCATTTATAATTTTGGAAAGTTTCATTAAGTTATGGGTAGTGGTATGGAGACTAGCCTGAAAAAGTGCCTCAGATATTGTAGTTGTAGGCATAGAACTAGGTGAAAAAAATTGTAGTCACTCCCTTGGCGCCTTATGCATGTGACTGGAAGGTTACAACTGAATTTGGGCACTATTATGCCATTATTTGGTCCAAATCAGTGAAAAAGCATGTTAAGTAAGGGTTTGGGCACCTGGAAAGGTGGTTTAGCTCTTGGGGGTCCTATAGCACCTGAGAGAAGTCAGTAAGGTTTTGGTTTGTTGATTCCACTTCCTTAAGGTGATCTAGGAGGTTGAATCATATCATAGTAACTCTAATTCTCATGTTTATCCCATTAGGACAGATAACTTGGGTAAATGTGGGAGGAGGGTGTTAAATTAGGCCCCTATTATTTAGGAATTTCCTCCAAAATGCTTGCTCAATTCCCAAGGTTGATCATTTGACTGCATTCAACACCTGTACACTTAAGACTAGTCTACAACTAATTTTACACTTCCTTGGAATATCCACCATAGTTGGGGAACTCAAATTTGCTACCTGTATTAGATATTTTGGGCTGATTGATTAGTTAACTGGATGATCACTAAGTTAGACTATTATCCCATAACACAACTGACCTTCCACTAGTTCCTCCAACAATTAGAACTAGTTTAATTGAAAACAATTTGAAATAACTCACCTTGATTACTACAAATTAGTAATCACATGCTTAACTAAAATCCAACTCCTCTAACTCAAATTTACTAAGCTAAATTGGTGAAAAGAGCCATGTCACACAAATTCTGCATCCAAGTTGTCTACTCATGTGGAAATTCGAATTTTCTCAATTTGACCAAGGCAAAGTCAAATTGAGACCTTCTTGCTACACTTCTCAACAATAGCTTGACATGAATACATATTTATAACACTCCCTTGAGAATGAAAGAATGCACACTAGGTTGAGGTTCCATAGTGCATGCACATTAGAAAATAGAAAAGCACTTCACCATATTTAGTAAACTAGTTGAAAAATAGGGTTGTTGATCTCAAAATATGGTAGGAGTCAATAATAGAGTTGATTATAGATAATATGAGCCCAAAAAATGCGAAAATCAAAGAAATAACTCACACATGCTACTTCCAACTACAAGTTAGAAATGACACTAAAATTCAAAAGGATAAGGTGATAAGATGAGTGGATAAGGTTGGATAAGACAATTTCACAAAATAAGAGAGGAAATGTGCATTCATTGATAAGGTTGTTAGAGAATAGGGAATGCACACTAATGGATAGGAAATAGCTACATGATTGTTGAATCAATGTCCAATCACTACCACATGTCATCCTAAGTGGCAACCCCTGCTAAAAATATACTTACTAAAAATAGAAAGTGACCCTAAAGGGTATGGAATTTGTAGTAGGTGATGAAAAGTGGACAAAAGTGGTCCTTTGAAGTCAATGGATCCCAACCCTAATGGCTTGTTGGCTTGCTTGAATCAATGTCCCTAACTTTATGGGATAGCTACATGAATGCTCAATTTATTATTGGGTATATTTGTTTGCTCTTGCTTGGTTTATAATTGAACTATGAAATTGATGAAGTGTTATCATGCTTTCCATTAAAATCATCTAAGAAAATGGACATCTTGAATCTACTATAGAGTGATTGGAAGGGAATTTCAAATTCTTGATCATTTACCCTATAATATTATTGTGAAGAATTTCCCTCCCTTCCTGTTGACGTTGGTGGACCCGCGAACATGTCAGAGGATCTCCCAGTAAGAAGTCCCAACTAGACCTCAGACCATTTGGTGTAGGAGTCCTAGCAATGGGTCATACGGTATCGCCTTGCGATTGCACATAGAGGCAAGTAAGATTTCCCTATTGGTAGCAAGGGTGTGACATATGCAGCAAGTCAAGGAAGGCGCATGAACGGTTCTAACACACAGAGGGTGAGGTGAGTGCGCCCCTTGGAAAACTGTGAAAGAACAGAGTTAAGAAGGTAACACACGAGCAAAGATGCATCAAAAAATGGAAGGCAAGTAAGATAGTAATCCAAAGTGATGGTTAAACCAACAACACATTTCAGTTTCAGTAAGATTCATACATACTGATATAGGAAAGTCATACATGCATGTGTAAGCAAACATATACATATATCATTTAGAGTAAACAAGATAGCTAAGATAAAATATGACATATGCATGAAACATGTTGGCTCTATTATATTAAGAAGTGAAAGTTCCAAACATACAATACAACCATGACCAACCACTAGTTCCGACAACAGAACATTACAGTCACTATCGGCTGCTCCTCCAAAGAGATATACTAGCTTTGCACAATGGAGAAGCCAAGGCTCGTTATAATACTCTTGCAGCTTTCTCTAAGATACTACTATTGGAAGCTTGGATGACCAAAATCCTCTATAATGAGTTATGAGGGACTGTATAGAAAATGGTGGGGCGGCCCTTGACATTGCCCTTTGTGACTATTCATCTACCCTCATGACTCTTCATCTACTCTATGATTGTTACATCCAGCTATAGACACTTGAACTTCCACTTGACAAGGCGTTACATACAATCTGCACATGTATCCATGTGAGATAAAATAGGCTTGAGAAAGCCATGCAAGACATCACTATGACTCAGACAATTGTGGGAAGACCACCTCTTTGACGTCCTCACAGTGGTCAATAGTAGCGAACTGATGCCAAGCTTGGTAGTTCACGATGGTGTTCGTGTACTCTATGGTGACATCTTTCTGGAAACGAACTCTTGCCTCTATAGCATCCGGGTACACTGCTCTGGCTCCTCTGTCTAAATTGTCTGATAACATGCACATCATTGTCTTGAGTGTGGCTGGACCAATGACATACTGATACATGGTGTCTAGACTGATCATCAAGTCTGTGTTGGTGGCTAGGTGCATCAACTCATTAAAGTATGAGTCAAGCTCCAATCAGACTTATGCCTTCATCTTTGCCTCGGTGAGTGTCCCAATAAATGGGATCGCATGTGCGCACACAACAACATCCATACTCCCAAATACTCATGCATGGGAAGCCTACAAACTAGTGATGAGCTACGAGAGATCTTCATAGTTCTGGGTCTGACTCTGGATGCATGCCTTCATCTCGACCACTCTAGACTTCATCATCTTGGGCAAGTGTAACGAGACTCCCTTGTATCTCATTGTCCATGTTTGCATGCAATCAACAACAGTATGCACGTTTGACAAGATACATGCTCTCCTAGTACATCGCTACAGCCAACTGTTGAGATAGAAAATTGCCTTATGCATGGTACCAAACATGGAATACAATGCCCGCATGACTATCTCAAGGGAAAATACTTCATCTGGTATTTCCTTCTTCAAATCTGCTTAGGCAGATGTTGTAACCAGTTCTCCTCCTTGATTGTCCATCTATAACTCCTTAACCATTTGCATGTTTTTAGTTATCAATAAGAAAACACTCAAGCTAGTGGCTTTGGCATATGCTCTGGTAGCATCGACAAATGTTGTTGGATGCTTGTGTGCGCCAGACGTGATCACTCGTTCCTCAAACTATGCAAGAGATGTGTGATCATCCGAAGTAGAAACTCTGCATGATTGCAAAACTCTATGATGTGATTCGTCGAATGATATGTTGTGCAGCACTTCCTCTGGATTTTCTCCAAGGATCTCAATGTCTCTTTGGTCGCTTAGGACTTTCTCTACTTCTGGATCTAGTGAAGCTAGTGGGTTGACCTCTTGGTGGTAAGGCATGAGTTCGATGTCTTTTTCTAACTCTTGCTGCTCCATATCTGTATCCATTTGCTCAAGTGCTTGTTCAATCTCTTGAGCAAAGTCCTGCTCCTACGACTACTCACCCTGTCTACTTGGTGCCAGCTATTTGGATGAGTCTACTACCTATACGAGCATAGTTTCATCTATATGTACATGTTGTGCCCCCTGTTATACCTATTCTTGTTATACTTCCTTCTCATGTCTGCGCAACTCATGTTCCTTCTGGATTTTCTCCTTCAACTCATGCAACTCCTTTATTGTCTCCTCCATCCTCTATTTTTCTCTCTACCTTTACGCAGTCCTCCTTTTGTGTTGTTTCCTCTTTGCCTCTATTGCCAAAGCTACTTTCTGCACAAGCGGGTCTACTCTAAACTTGCAACTTTGTTTCGCCTCTGCGATGTCGACAATCTTTCTGTTACCTTTGTTGCACATCGATATGTTACCTCTGTTGCTGCTCTCTTGGATGCTGCTTTGCTAACCATTCCACAGCTACGTCGACGGGTTCCTTGGGCCTGGATAATCTCTAACAATATCTCCATGGGTCTTCCTCCGCCCAATGCCATGCCCCATGGATCCACTGAAACTGTACTCTCGTGTAGTGATCTTTCACAATACAGTGTGAGTCATACAGATTGACGCTACAGACGTCGAAAGGATATATCTTGATCTCCTCTGTTTCAACATCTACATGCTTGAGGTTTTGTATCTTGTATAACCCGATATGCAACGAAAGAGTGGGCCAAGGTTCCTTCTTCTTTGGTGCAGCCCAACTTATAGTCCTATCGAGATGTGGTACAATACTTCTTGCATGACGATCTTGTCCATGGAAAAATTCGACAAAACATGCAAAGGCTTCTCCGCGTTGTACATCTGTATGAAGGTGCTAGACGGTGGAGCATACCAATTTGCTATATCGATCATTGCCTCCATCGCTTCCTTAGACATGCAAGGTGGATCCTTCTCAAATATCATCTTGTACACAGGGGTAAAAAAACGATCCGATAGCTATTTACAATAAGTAATGATTCAGAAAACAGTTTACAATAAGTATTGATAGAGGTTTCCACCAATGTCCATGCCCATTTCATGCCCGGGAATTCCTGACGGGCACAGATTGCATCGAAGATGTAAGAGGACATGTAGATTTCTGCTTGCTGACCTTTTGGTGGCTTTCGAGCTACTGTGACCTGTTCCTTTAGCCTGTGAGCCAACATGTCGAACCAGTTGCATGCTTTGCCTTCACTAGCCAGTTGGTCCAACGCGATCACCCAACTCTGTGGGAAGGTCTCCGTGCTCTCTTGGCCATACAAGTGACATGAAAAGATGACCAAGTATTGATACGCCTTCCACAGTATCTTCGTCTTGTAAATCTAGTTGGGTTTCATTCTGAATTTGGCTGGCTCCTTTACCCAGTTGTTGAAGATATCCCTAGAATTGGCATAACTGCTGGGTATGCTGAAGGGTGTCTCCATGGTGATCACTGGCTTTGAAAAATGATACAACTGCTGATAATATTGTGCCTTAAAGGTAGCAATCTTTGTCCCGCTGACACTTCTCAATGTCATCATCTCGGGATCAGTGTGTGAGATGATCCAATCTATCATGTTCGCGCATGGGAACGCATGATACCTGCATGCACTCCGGTACGAGACAGACTTGTGAATGTTCGCATAAACTTGGCAGTCTTCGAGATCTTCCCCAAATGTTCCTGAGAATGCATCATTGACCTCTTACCATTTTAGTTTGATGTCTTTGTCTACAATTAACTTGGTGTCTTCATAGATTGGCAAACCCATAGAAACTTGCTCGATTGCTGCTCTAATTGCGCTTCCGACAGTGTCCTTTGATCCTGCTCTCTTGGAGGCCATTGATCCTAAACTACTGAGAGATGGAAGAACACCTACTATATCTAGAGACATGGTGACATGCATGGCAATAAATATGTCAGTTAAAACCAAAGCAAACTTGAGGGAGGACATGCTACATACCTGGGGATTGACTAGCAAGGATTGCACAATTTTCACTGGGAGGTCGGGAGACTGACTACCACAACTATGCAAAAGGCAGTCTGGACTGTCAGGAGGCTAGTTGGCTGCTGGAATTGTGCAATGCACAATCTAGACTGGCCTGCTAGGTGTTTGGATTGCGCAATGCACAATTTTAGCTAGCAAGTGTTGCAGGCCCAAGGACTACATTGCACAATTTTCTGGGCCAACGGTCACTGCCTCTTAGAATTGTGCAAGGAAAGACTGGGGGGCATTCATTGGCCAGAATTGCTCATTTTCTAGGAGGAAGGTAGAGCCTTCCCTCTCAGAACTGCGCAATGTTGTCTTGGTGAGGCAGAGTTCGGGCCAAGGTTGCCTAGACCCGTCGACAGACAACTGAAAGCAAGTGAAGATGTGAATGCATGGCCATACTGAGTGGAAGTAGATGTCAATTATCAATGCATGCAGAAAACGAAACAACACGCATGTGTGTGAGACGAGTCATCGTATCAACGACCGCTCGTGCAAAACAATGTCATGCATGCAACAACAATGAGATGCTAACGAAAACTGAAATAGTTATTGTACAAGCTAATATGCATGTAAACGACAGCAAGCATTCACAGAAATAAAGAAGATGACACTCACACAAGCGAAAACACAAAAATGTTGCAAAAGGCAAGCAGACTTACCTGAAAATAGTTGAACTGGATGTGTCAATGACTCTTGGATATGTTGTGGGATGTCAGAGCTCCATGATCGATGTGAAGAATGAGCTCTGAAACATTGAATAAATAATTTTGAGGCTTATGACACGCATGCCACAAATCTGGGAAAAATCGACACTTGGAGGAAAGTTTCTAAAACGATCTTTGCATGTAACCTCCAGCAGCTAAAAATAGCTCCCTAAAATCTAGGGATGCTTTTTGCATGTTGCTTTTTACTATTTCGGAAAAAGCAGCCCATGCAAGCAAGTCAAGTTTTCTCAGTCGTGGGTGGAACCAGTCAACCTGAGGGCACATGCAACAGCTTGCTTCACTGAGGGGAAATTTTGCATAGTTCTGGGAGGAATATGGGCTGGTTGTCCAAAGGGATTGCAAAATTTCTGGGAGGAGCAACTAACTGCTGCCTAGAATTGCACAATTTCTGGGCTGAGCAGCACTGCTGGGCCAGATTGCACAGTTTTCACTAGTAAGGTTGTCTGACAAGATTGCGTACTTTCTGAGCCTAGTAGGTTACTAGTCATATTTGTGCATTTTCTAGAGGGAAGGCTAGTTCCCATCCACAACTGCGCAATTTCTTGAGGGAGTTTCTCAGCCAACAACTGGACCAAGTTCAGAGTAGCAGCCTCTGCGGGGAGTGAAGCAAGCTATCATGCACAGGCTAGAAGGCTACTAGAAAACCACTGAAGGTCATGTACTTAACAGTGCAAGACATGATGCTAAGGATGGTTGGTAGGGAGGCCCCAAGATGAAGCTAAGGAAAAATTTTCGAGGGTGGTTGTAGCCGCTACAACACTTCCCTTAAGTCCTTAAAATAATTGAAGTATGGTGTATACAAGATCTTCATTATGAGGAAAGGGTAGTGTGAAATATTTTGCAAGATACCTCTCTCACCATGCTAAGTTGTATTATAAGCTTGGTATGACTTGTTGCTTGGATTTCTTGTTAAGTTACTAATAAATGTTTGGAAGGCTACTACCAACATGAGTTTTCTCTCACTCATTATATTTACTAATGCATGAAGCTTTTTTTGTATTCCTAAATGACTTGAATTGGGTGCCTGCTTCTTGTATTTCCATTTGAAATTCATATGTACACATAAAAAGGAAGTTTCCTTATTAGTGAGTGTGTGATTGCTATGTGAACCTCTCTTATGTAGTCATTCATAGTCACATGTGATTGTATATGTTAAGATGCATATGGGACTATCGACAAATAGAATCTTGATGTAAATGTGGTAATTTCCACAAGAAGTTATCTTTTTGTTGTTGAATGTTTATGTACCATGATCCTCGATGTTATAATTTGCATTACATGTGCATGAGGCTATTTCTAAGTCAAAATTACTAGTGTATGATTGTATATTAAATGGTGCTTATGAGAGAATGCTTGGGGTTTAATTGTAAGTGTAGATGTGCATATTGAAGGGAATTTAACAATTTTTAGTTTAAAGCTTTTGAATACTTAGGTAGATTTGTGTGTCATTGAAGAAGAATCTTTTTTCATTACATTGAAAGAAATGTGTTTATCTTTAAAAAAGAAAATAAATTTCGGCAATATGTTACTAACAAATATTTTTGTAGGGTGATACATAAGTGAAAAATAAATTTTGTGTGTATAATAAGTGAAGGAGAAGGGAGTGTTTCACAAGGATAAATAGACACTGGGTCGATATGTTGTTGGTAAGGAGAATAAATCATGTCAATATGTAGCAAGAAAAAAAAATGAAAGGTGAAACACTAGTGGGAAAGATAACATGTATTAACAAGAAACAAAGATAATCTTAACAACAAAGGAAGAATCTTGGGCGAGAAAGAAAATGAGTACTAATGATAAAGAAAATATTTATCATTGAAAATATTATATGTATCAATGAGAGGGAAAATGTATATCTATTGGACACCTAATCCTCAATGGGTTAGTGTGGAAGCCGAATGGACAAAAGGAGTCCAAGAGACCTTGGGATATGAATCCCAACGATCACAACAATGTACTATAAATGTATATCTCCTGTTAATAAAAAAATGTACTCACATGATTTATCTTTCCTATTTTATGTTTCCCATGTGCGTTTAACATGGTATCAAAGCAGACGATTGCTGGTCCTACTCCAATCTGAGCCACTTGTTTTGTGGTCTCTATATATATGTCAGTTCTGCATTACCTGACCTTTGACTCTGCCTTTATTCCCCTCAGACCTGAAATAACCTACCTCTGCCAGCACTGCACATCTGTCCATACTGTCATTTCCTATTTTAGTGCTGATGCCTGACATGGTTTTGGTGCTGAGGCCACTGCAGAGATACGCAAGTTGAATGGTATGTGTATGGTTTTTGAATATTAATGATGTTGAATGAATGCGTTATGATAGAAGTTGAATGTGGTTTTGAATCATTTGAACGATGTTGAATGAATCTGCTGCGCCACGCAGAGATACTTGTATTGCTTTAACATTTGAGTGGTATCGACGTTTGGTTTATTGAATGACTGTTCAACGCTCTGATTGATTCATAAACTTTTCATAATATATCTCTAAGCCTCGATGAACGTCTGACTGTTCTGGGAATAGCACATGAATTTTGAGAATCACTTTTACTTCCCTTTTTGGATTTGTTCTTATGCATATCCTTTCTTCGAATAGGGAATATCATCCAAAAATGTCATGCATCTCTTGGTCACCATGTCTAGCAACTATGTTGGTTTTTTCAATGATAGTAAAACTAGTGGTATTAGCACGGGCATCGAAAAAATACTTGCTTGCGGTTCTAATATCCTATGCAATACTTCAGCAATACCCTTGGTGATACAATTAGCATCAATATTCTGATATTCCGAAGATTTAACGGATACTAGATCTGCGGAGTTAGTGCAATCATCCATACTTGATACTATACATGAAACTACTTCATCCCTCAATGTGTCCACGCTCATGTTTTGAATATCAAAGTGACCACCTGGTAAAGTTGCAATATTTGGCGTAGCTTCCGGATTTTCAACAAGTTCCTTTGGCAAGTCCTTAGAGTCTTTGCATTTTCTTAGTTGGTGCCTGTTCTGAGTCTGGGGTGAGTTTGGGGCCCTTTTAAGAAGGCAATTGATATGCACGGTAAGCTCATTCCTGTTGTTTGGCAAAACATAAAGTGAAATGTTCGATATAGAAAGCATGGTGAACGAAATGAGATGGAGATTCAGAGCAGTTTGAGTGAATGAATCCCCACACTTTTAAAGCTTCAATCCTACCATAATATATCTTCGCTGTTGAATGATGTGGGACCCTAATCTTGAACACCAATCATATAACTCCGCTCTCCTCTTACTTAGCGTTAAGCTTGGGGAAGCACATCAGGGGAAGTAGAAAATTTCGAATTCTCCAGGGTACATTTTGTTGCTTGGATGTTGATGCCAACGCTGATGTTGTAAGAGAATTTCTTCACTGCAACTGAACTATAATCCTCGTCAAGTCTTTGCGTCACTTGTGCTTCTCAACATTTCACTAAATTCGTCCCTCCATCCAGAATATTTTGACTACATTTGTGTTGAATGTGTTTGGCCGTGTGATGTGTTTGGAGTGTGAAACCAACTATCAAGAGGCTGCACTCCATTTATGGGCATAACCACAAATTTTGGAGTTCTTTCTGAGGGGCCTAAAGTCATCATTCCACCTTTTCTTATTGTTGTAGCTGCATTGAAGGGACTGCATGCTATCTCAGAGGCTGAATGAGTGTGGTTCGATGACGATACGAGGACTGTGGTGAAAAGGGAACCTATGTTTCCATTTCTTAGGCAACATACATCATAAAAAAAAATTGAGGTGCCATTCTCGGGACTAAGAATTGCATATGCACTAATTTGTGTTGGTTGTCATTTAATTATCAGGTTCTATCTTCCAATTTTCTCATTGTATAGTTAAGTTTTTGAATGAGAAATGGGAATTCTGTAGGAGCTATCACTTAATGGCTATTGCATTTAATTTCTGAAGTTGCTATTGGAAAATATAAGTTTATTTGGAGACTGTTACTACATGTGGAAGCATCAAATATAATGTACAGTGAATAAACTTACGAAAATCACTCAGCGTGGAGAACATTGTGGCAAAAATCATTTGCATATCAGGGTTTATCTATTGAGACAATGGCCAGACTTGAAGATGCATTAAAGTTATTGAATATCTTGATTCATTCCACTGTTGATGAGATGGTTAAGATCAACAAAACCTCTCTTTCCAATATTAAAATTTGTCTCCAAAATGCACATGAGAATATTGAGTTTTTGCAGCTTGAGACAAAGCTACAGCAAGAAGAACTATAGCAATGGAGTCATCATTCTGAACCTGTTTCTGTTCAGAAGATTGAAACAGACTCCCATAAACAACGAGACAATAATGTTATAGTGCATTTAGATAAATTAGCAGTTGTACACGCAGATACAAAAACTCAGTCTGCACTTCCCAAGCCCATCATCAGACCTTGGGAGCAGCTTGTCCACAACAAGCATAAAACTGGTCTTGGATATGACAAGGGCTTGTCCTTTCATATTCCATACTACTCAAAGCCCATTCAATCTCAGAGTGCTGGATTCATTCATGATAGTTCACCTGCTCTTCATGACAGTTTAGCTTCAGCTGTTCCAGATTCTGCCCCGCTTCCACAACAACAACAACAACAGATCGTGAAATGCCAACACTGTGACCGAGTTGGCCATCTGAAAGATCACTGTTTTGATCTTCATCCATGTAAGCACTGTCATAAAGCCACCCATTCTTCAAACAGATGTTTCAAAAACAAACGTCCTGCAAGAACAAAAATTCATCTAGGATGGATCGCTTCTTGGCAATGGGCATCAACAGCCAAGAAGATATTTCAAACACATGTTAGAACTTGTTCCAGAATATTGAACAGTCTTGCAGTT